>CM061555.1:224878735-225044485 GCA_030864225.1 Capsicum baccatum var. pendulum | reverse complement strand
CATACCCTCCTGGGATCTATTTTTTAGTTTTTAAGACAAGGGCTTTATGGATAGTTCCCGCCCCAAAAAACTTTAGTCCCCTCACTATATAATGTATTCTGGCCTCCTAAAACATTTATTTAGTGGATTAAACATTCCAAAATACTCTCCAAAACTTCACTACTAAGATTGAAACTAAGGTTTCAAAAGGTGATCATCTAGTAAGTTCTTCCATAAACCGTACTTCATTATGGTATGCTACTCTTTCCCTTATGTCAACTCAAATATCATGTGTTTTAAACATTAATATTGGCTTGTAAATGATGTCTTTGAAATTAAAACATAAGGTTTTTGATTCTTATTATTGAGTAATGTTTACTCTTTCTTAGACTTATATTTATACTTGATTTTGGTGATGATTTGCATATGTGGGTACTTGATGTTTGTGGTTTAACAAGTGGGTAATGAGTAACCCTAAGATTGATGATTCCTGCTTTAATTTTGGCCTTGGTAAAGGCATTCCCACAAGGTGCATGTGAAAATATCTATGAGAAATATCTAGTCTCATATTGATGATCTTTTTGAACTAAGGTAATGGTCCAATAAGTATGACTTATTGGTAAATGGTAGTGTAAATACCTCGTTAGCCATGTAATTAGTTAATTTATGACATTGATGGTTTGATGGCTAAAAAGGGTTAAAGTCCCTAAACATGAACTTGGATTGTGTTTGAACTAAAGATTCGTATAAGAAAGCTAATGAAGAACGAATGGTTGTGAAACAATGTTGATAGTTATAATTTGAATCGAATGATATTTGAAACTAATATGCTGGCTTATGGAATTGATTTTTGGATATATGATCCTTGAAGACTTTGTGGTCATGTTTGATGTTGAACTATGGCTTTTATGGCATAGCATGGTTAAATGGGATAAAGTCCCCAAACATGAATGGTGTGATAAGAATTCATGGTCAACGGATTAGAGTCGCAATGTCGATTAGTAATGGGCATGATGGATTGTTGTTAGAGTCCATATGCATAAGGAAATGGTTTGTGGTTAGATTCTATATGCGTGAAGAAATAGCTTGTGATTAAAGTCTACCTGGGTGATAAAATGGCTTGTGGTTAGAGTCCTCATCTGCAATGGAATGGCTTCTAGTTAGAGTCTACTTGCTTAATAACATAGCTTGAAGTTACAGTCATCTTGCTCGATATAACTTAATCGGTGGAAGGTTATAGTCCTCAACTTCATGGTCCATGTTTGAGTGCTTTAAAATGCATGTTAAGGCCTTGTTATCTTTTGACACTTGATGTATCCATATGCTTTTACATGTCTATGTGTATAAATATGGCGGCTTATAATGGTTTGGCTTTGTATTTTATAGTAACACTATTTTATCCTTATCCTTGAGTATGCTAGTACTCCAACCTCTAACCATCTCTAGATGGTGTGTCCCTATATAACATAGTGGCTATGGCATCTTTTTCTCTTTCTGCACAGTGATCTAGTGTTCGGGTTGTTCGAGTGTTAACACCAAAGTAGTGAGCTTCCAACTTTCGAAAGGCACATATTTTATGGTTGTCTTTTCTTATTTTATAGACTTAGTTTAGGTTCGGTTTTGGCTATAATCAGGGGATTTTCTCAACATATTATTTACTCTAAATTTATAGAGGCTAGTGGATGACTATTTTCTTGGGTATATTGGATGTTGAATGTTTATATTATTGAATGGCTAGACTATATTAAGATATAAATGTTAGTTTTGTTTTTACTATAGTCATGTGTTTAGAGTTTATTCAATGCTTGTGAATTGATGTGTTGCTTAGGTGGGGTTAATGGGGCGATATCAAAGCCTAGGATCATGTTTAGTTGGATGTCTACAAAGCCATTTCGGATAGAGTCTCTTTAATACGTGCGTAGCGCGTCAAACTTATAAGAGAGGGGCTACAAGGAATTTAGAAATATTTAACTTTCTTGTTATCTTATTTTGAGCTATAGAGTTCAAGGTGTTGGATCCTTCTAATTTTTATTTTTTCATCATTAATATCAATCTTCCAAGGAGATCAAATACTCTGGTAAACTCTTATTTCCAGATTTAGGGCCCTACGGATCGAGCTCATCTAATTTTTGGGGTCCTGACCTAGTCTAGGGCTATGACATCTGACTGTACTCATGGGGTTCCACTAGTCCCCACTAATGTTTCTAATAAAAGGTACAATCCTACTCTGTCACCTCATAGGATACTACTAATGTTTAGTTTCATCGCTCTATTAATCTACTGACTCAATTGGTAGCTTCTTAATCTAAACGTGGTGCTTCGGCTATCATATCTTCTGAGGCAACAAGGATTGGCCAATTTAATAGGTTGCACCCTTTTCTATTTATGGATGTGATGGTGGAGAATGATCCTCTAAGTTTATTAATGAAATAGAGAAGATCTTTTTCATCATGCATGCTTTAGAGGTTGAGGCTATCGAGTTTGCTTCCTCTTAATTAAAATATGTAGTGTACCAATGGTACTAAGGGTAGGAGCTATTAAGAGGTATCAATGTTAGTCCTACCATTTGGGAGGACTTCTTCGAGGCTTTTTTAGACTACTTCTTTCCTCAAGAATTGATGGAAGCAAATATGATAGTGTCCGTGAACATGAATCAAGGGAGGAGGTCCCTCAAGAACTATGCCTTGAAATTCCATCAGTTTTCTTGGTATTCTCCTTGGATGGTTTCTAGTTAGAGGGCTAGCATAACTTTTCTTCTAGATTGTCGTATTAATTGGTTCTTGAGAGCAAGATGGTTTTATTGATCAAAGACATGGACATCTCTCGGTTGATCGTATAAATACAACAAGTGGAAGAAGAGGAAAAGAAATAGGTTGAGTTCAGTGAAAGACAGGTAAATAAATTTAGTCCTTTAGAGCAAAGTGGTAAAGATTATGGCAAATGGCCAAGGAAAAAGTGAGGGATTTCGAGTTCTTTCTCCTCGTCTAGTGCTTCTTACTCGAGGTCATCAGGAGATCTTCGGTCTCATTTTTATGGTGGGTTCTGGGAAAGGGGTGCCCAATCCGAAGCTAGTGAGGCTCATTCGGCTCTAACCCACCGTCTTTGTAGGTTTTGTGGTCAGCATCATCATGGTCAGTGTGAGAAGGGGCGGAACAGATGCTATAGATGTGGTAAGATTTTGCACATGTTATGAGAGTGCCCCTCACTAGTGGCTTCTTGGTCCAACAGGGCCCCTATTTCTACTTCATTCACTTCTACATTAAAGGGTTCTTTATTTTCTTCTACTTCTATTTCTGGTACCGGCACTGGCAGAAATTGTTTGGATGCACTTGATGCCCGCTAGGAGTTTGAGGCATCTCCTGATATTGTCATAGGTATGTTGAAACTTTTATCTCATGATGTGTATTGGTTGATTAATCTAGGGTCCACTTTATATTTTGTGACCAGGCATTTTGGTTTTGTCCATAAGTGTTTGTCAGTTTTTTTTCTATATCTACCCCGGTAGGAGACTCTGTGGTTCTTGAAAGAGTCTATAGGGGCGTGTGGTTTCTGTTAGTGGTTGACACTCTGGTAAACTTGATTTAGGTAGGCATAGTTGATTTTGATATTATTCTTGGGATGGATTTGTTGCATTTGTACGATGCTTCCTTAGATTGTTGGACCCATAGGGTCACATTTAAATTACATAATGAGCCAGTCTTTATATGGGAAGGGGGTTCTTTAGTGCCTAAGAGGAGGTTCATCTCTTATCTTAGAGCCCAAAAGTTGATTTCTAAGGGGTGTTTGAATCATGCGGTCTAACTTAAAGATTCTAACTTAGAAGGTCCTTTACAAGAATCTGTTCCCATGGTTAATGAGTTTCCTGAAGTCTTTCCCAGCTTTCTCCCGATAGAGAAATTGATTTTGGGATGATTCTGGTTTCGAACACTCATCCAACTTCTATCAATCCTTAAAGAATGGCTTCAACTAAGTTAAAGATCTTAATTAGAAATTGAAGGATCTTTTAGATAAAGGTTTTATTCATTCTAGTGTGTCTCCTTGGGGTGCTCCCATGTTCATCGTATGCAGGAAGGAAAATTACCTTTGTATGTTCATTGATTATTGTCAGTTGAACAAAGTGACCAAAAATAATAAGTATCCTCTTCCTAGGATCGATGATTTGTTTGATCAACTTCAAGGTGCAAAGTGTTTCTCTAAGATTGATCTTAGGTTGGGTTTTTATCATCCTAAGATTGTGGAAGCGGATATCCCTAAAACCTCCTTTAGAACACGATATGGTCACTATGAGTACCTAGTCATGTTTTTTTGATTGACCAATGCCCCAGCATCGTTCATGGATTTGATGAATAGGGTCTTCCATCCATTTTTGGATTAGTTTTTCATTGACTTTTTGATGATATTTTTCTCTATTCTAAGAATGAGGTGGATCATGTCGATCATCTTCATGACATGTTAAAAACCATGAAGGATCATCGTTTGTATGCAGATTTCTCTAAGACGTAGTTTTGGATGAAGGTTCTGACTTTCCTTTGTTATGTTATCTTTACTAAAGGGATCATAGTGGATCCATAAAACGTTGCGGTGGTTAAGAAGTAGCCTAGACCTTTGACTAACAAATATTTAGATCTCTAGGGTCTAGCCGATTATTATAGGATATTTGTGGAGAGGTTTTCGACGAAACCTACCCCATTGACCAAGTTGACCCAGAAGAAGGTCATGTTCTTGTGGTTGGATGCAAGTGAGGATAGTTTTGAAAGGTAGAAGGTTAAATTGACTTCGGTGCTAGTTTTGACCTTGCCCGAGGGTTATAAAAGTTTCGTAATGTATTGCAAATCATCTCTATTAGGCTTGGTTGTATGATGATGCAAAAGGTTAGGTGGTGGTTTATGCTTCTAGGCATTTACAGGTTCATGAGAAGAACTACCCTACTCATGACTTGGAATTATTAGCGGTGGTATTTGCATAAAAGATTTGGCATCACTATTTCTATGGGGTTCATATGGAGAAATTTACCAATCATAAGATCCTTCAGTATGTGTTTACTCAAAAGGTGTTGAATCTCTTGTAAAGAAAATGGATTGGTTGTTGAAGGACTACGACATAAGTGTCCATTACTATCCAGGTAAAGCAAACATTGTTGATGATGTTATTAGTAGGTTATCCATGGGGATTTTTCCTCATGTTGATGAGGATAAGTGAGTGTTGTGAAGGATATTCACCGATTGGCTAGTCCTTGAGTTCATCTCTTAGACTCAGAAGATGATGGTTTATTCGTGCATCTGTTATCACAGTTGTGTCTTATGGTTGAGATAAAGGAAAAGAAAATGTTGGATCTTGACTTAGTGAAGATTAAGGTTAATTTCGGTCAACAAAAGGTTGTTGACTTTGTTATTAGTGGTTATGGTATCTTAAGTCACCATGGTAGTGTATTTGTTCCCTATAACAATGGATTGAGGGAAAGGATTATGGCCAAGGCACATGGGTCTCAGTATGCTATTCATCCTGGTTCTATGAATATGTATCACGATCTTAAGAAGTTTTATTGGTGGAACAATATGAAGTGAGATGTGTCTATCCGTGTGGATAAGTGTATGGTGTGCCAACAAGTAAAAGTTGAACACTTGAGGCTGGGTGGATTGTATCAAGAGATAGAGTTGCCTGATTAGAAGTGGGAAGTGATTAATATGGATTCTGTGTCCGGTCTTCCCCGGTCATAGAATCAATGTGATTCCATTTTCATTATTATGGATAGAATGACTAAGTCCGTTCATTTTTTGCTGTTAAGGATTAGTTATTCGGCAGAGGATAATGCTATTTTGTATCTTGCAGATATTGTAAAGTTTTATGGTTCTCTAACTTCTATCATCTCAGATCGTGGTTCTCCATTTCAATATCATTTTTGTAAGTCATTTCAGAAAGGTTTGGAAACTAAGGTGTGCCTTATTATCGCTTTGAACCGACAAATGGATGGTCAATTGAACAAAACCATCTAAACATTAGAATATATGTTGTGTGCTTGTGTGATTAATTATGGTGGTAGTTGGTACGACCATTTTTCTTTTATTGAGTTTGCATATAACAATAGTTACCACTCTACCACTGGCATGGGTCCTTTTCAGGCATTGTATGGTAGGAGATGTCGATCTCCTATAGAGTGCTTTAAGGTTGGTGAGGGTAGGTTCTTTGGCCCCATTTAATACACCAAGCCTTGGAAAAAGTGAAGGTGATTAGTGTTAGGTTGAAACGTGCTCAAATACTCTAAAGTCCTATGCAGATGCAACACGTAGGGATTTGGAGTTGATTGTTAACAATTGGGTATTTTTGAAGGTATCTCCCATGAATGGGGAAATGCGGTTCATTAAAAAAGGAAGTTGAGTCCCTGAGTTATTGGTCCATATTTGATTTTGAAGAAGGTTGGTAATGTTTCCTATGACTTTGCGTTTCCATCTAGGAGCTCCATTCATGTGGTGTTCCACATGTCCATGTTGCATAAATGTATAAGTAACCCTTTATTGGTTGTTCGGACCCGATCCGACCCAAGTCCTTGTCATAAAAGGTATCCTAAGTTGTTCTCATCAAAAATAAGGTATAGGGTTACAACCTTGACCAACCCAATGCAATCCAACCGTATCACACCAACAACCTCGTGACCACACCAACCGCCTGACCACACCAAACAAAAACATAGGTCATAAACTAGGACATAACCAAAAAAGTTAAGACAAATTATAATATAATTAATCCAACCATGTAATATGATGGAACAATGTGAAATCTTATGATATGGTGTCAACCAACCAGACTATTCCAATTCCAAGGCCAAAACCAATACTGATCCCGCCCATACCAACCCCCCCCCCCCCCTCCCAACAAATATCACAAAGCCTCTATCCAAAAAAGTAAGCAAATCAAGGTGGGAGATGCCCTCAACCATGGAAAAACCCAAATCTCAAATTAAAGAAAAGTGTCTAAAGAAATCCATAACTTGAAATGATGTCTTCCAAAAGGATGGAAGATCACCACTTAATTCCAAATGCCAGTACCGAATCCACATGATAAACATAAGTTGTAGAATGGTAGGTTCTTGGATAGCGTGGATATATAACCTCCAGTAGACTTAGCTAGTGAGTAATCGCTAGCAAGAATCTCAGGATAATGATAAAATAATGCTAGATATAAAACCAAGTAAAACTATCCATAATGCATACTACCATACATATATAAGTGTCGGGAAAGGGAACCGTGTTTAACATGCATTAAAAATCATTACCTGGGATTTGTAGCTTGGTCGTCTTAAACCACTGACGGGCGATATGGGTTAATCTCCCCCTAGCAAAAGGGCCCCAGTAGGTGTATCCTCATGACCCAGAAAGTATCCGATGGGATGACTAGTATATCCCCCAATAGTCTCACATCAAGCACATGGTGAGCTAAGACCAATCCTTATATCGGCAAATACTAGTTTCTAGTTTTGGTCCCCTGAGACCGCCACTTTTCACATCTTTGTTACACACGTTGCCATTAATGCCCAATGAAAATTGTTTCCAAATAACCAACCTAATCCATTCACCATTTTATTGACCAAGGTCCATGTTAGTGGTGTTGTCATACCACCCCTTACTTACAAGTAATATCCATAGCCAAAGTAGTTAGGTTTAGGGGACTTACAAGTTCCCTTCCATATACCATATTATACAACTTGGGAGACTTCCATATTCTCCACAAGCATAACCATTTAGCCTTTAGCCTTTTCAAACCATTTAAACCATGCATAATTCCTTTACCAAGTTAAAAAAATGCAAGAGTTACATTAATTGAAGTGAATGCAATGAACATATCTTTATAAGCATTTTATCAAACACCTTGGGCGCATAATATGACCAAAACCAATTCCAAAGACCATTAAACCGTTATCATGCAAACCAATAGTCCAAAACCACAATTAATACATATAAAAGCGTAATTAAAACCATACCAAACCATAACCAAGCACTTAATATCAAAATCCCTAAATAATAGTTGAAAGCCATAATCATGAAACAGTAAAACCATGAAATAAATCATATAAACCATGTATTTAGTTGAAATTACAACGAGGGAAGATAATCATGCCTTATACGGAAGAATTGATGGAAAGAAATCACCAAGACAATCCCTAAAGCAATCGTCAAGATAAAACACTAACCTTCTTTCCCTAAAAGCTCTTGAGAGAAATATGGATTGTTTTTCGGAATAGTTTCTAAATGTTAATGAATAGAATAATAGGTTAAATAACCTCCTAGGTGTATTAGAAGTCATGGGTCCTACTTAGGTAAGTAGGGAAATGGCTAGAATACCCAAATTTAAATCCCTTACAAATCCCATCACAGGTATACGACTGACCCATACGAGTCATACCCTCTTATACGATCAGTACCCACCATTTGTATCCAAGCCTCAACTTTGGATCTGACACTGTCTAATATTTAACCCATCCAATCAAGCCATAATAATGGTTTATGATCCGCATAAATAACCCATATCCCTGGCATAATCAAATACTAGGATGATCAAACACTGCACACCATACGAGTCATTGATACAACTCATACCAAACCTTTACGATTCATACCCCTATGTCATACCCATTACAGTGACCAAAACCATCCCACTAACTAACACTAGTTAATATACAACAAGACCATACCATTTGTACCCCAACATACGGCTTTCACCCATGATTCATATTGGGTTTGGAGAATGGAATTCCATGAAATTTTCTAAGGGTCAAAACCCAGGTGTTTCAGTCTCCCCCACTAGGAAGATTCGTCCCCAAATAATAGAAAAGGTAGGGGTCACCACACATAGAGTAATTTGTATTATCAAACATCTTTTTAACAATGTTTGAAAATAAAAATAAAAATATGTTAATCTTTCCTTTAACAAACTCAGAAGATAAAGATGTGTTGAAGAAACATGCCTTCCACACAAATCCAAGTAGTAGAAAACAAATGTAGGTATTTCGACTTCATGTCCTCTTTCGCTTCCTAAGTAGTTTTTTCCACCTTATTGTTCAACAATAGAACCTTAATCTAAGAAACATCCTTAGTCCATAACCGATGAACTTGCCTATCTATTATCTCAACCGAGACCTCTTCATAAGATAGAGAATCAAAAATACCCAATACTTCTAAAGTAACAACCGAAAAAGGATCACCAAAGCACTTCGTCAACATAGAAACATGAAAAACCATATGTAGCAAACTTAAGTTAGATGGAAACTCTAACTCTAAAGCAACATCACCAAATCTTTGGAAAATCATATAAGGAACAACAAACCAAGGGATGAATTTACCCTTCTTGCCAAACTGCACCACTACCTTTATGGGAGACACTTTGAAGAACACAATATCCCTGACCTAAAACTCTTAGTCTCTATGCCTAACATCCGTATGGGACTTTTGGAGACTTTAGATAGCTTTAAGCCTATCTCGAATAACCTTCACATTCTCCTTTGCTTGATAAACTAAATCTAGGACAAACATGTCCGCCTTCACTAGCTCAAACAAACCAATAGGAGATCTACACCTCCTACCATACAATGCCTATAATGGAGCCATACCAATCCTAGAATGGTAGCTATTGTTGTGAGAAAACTACATGAAAAGTGAATGCTCAACCCAATTGCCACCATAATAAATCACACAGGCCTAAAGCATATCCTCCAATGTCTGAATAGTTCTCTCCGCTTGCCCATCCGATTATGGATGAAAAACAGTACTCAGACTAACCTTAGTCCTAAAACCTTTCTAGAAAGACCTCCAAAAAAGTGGCATCAACTACATACCACAGTTAGAAATTAAATAAAAAGAGGCACCCCATGTAGCTTCACAATATCGTGAAGATAAAACTTCACATTATCCTCCACCGAGTAGGTAGTCTATAATGGAAAGAAGTGTGCAGACTTATTCATCCTATCCGCAATTACCCAAATCGAATAAATGTTTTCCAAGACCGAGAAAGACTGGTAAAAAATCCATATTGATCATCTCCCACTTCCATTTAGGAAACTCTAATTCTTATTACAACTAACCAGGCCTTATGTGCTTAACCTTAACATGTTGACACGCCACTTGGAAATAAAATCAACCACATCCCTATTCATACCATTAAACTAATAGACCTTCTTGAGATCATGATATATCTTTGTCGAGCAGGGATTAACAACATAGCGTGAATTATAGACCTTAGCCAAAACCCTTTGTCGTAACCCATGACATCAGGAACATATAACCTTCCTTGGTATTATAAAGTACCATCACTATTGATCCTAGACACCTCCACCTTTCTCCCACCAAGATCACACTTGATTTTCATCAAGATATGATCCAGTGCTTGGTTCTCCTTAATCTCTACACAATGAAAAGATCGAACCACCTCTTGGACCATCATACTACCATCGTTAGAGTCCAAGAGACGAACATCAGGATTAACCAAGCAGTGAATATCCTTCACCAATCCCTGCTTTGCCTCCTCTAGATTAGCCAGACTACGCATATATAACCTACTAAGAGATGCAACAACCATGTTAGCCTTCCTTGGGTGGTAGTGAAGACTCATGTCATAATCCTTTAGAAGATCAAGCCATCTCCTTTGCCTGAGATTTACCTCTTTTCTGAGTGAACACATACGGAAGACTCTTGAGATTAGAAAAAATATCCATGTGAATGTTATAAAGATAATGCAACATATTTTTAAAGAAAACACAACCGCTAACAACTCCAAATCACGAGTAGGATAATTCCTCTCATGAAACTTTAACTGCCATGAAGCATAGGCAATCACTTTCCTATATTGAATCAAAACACAACCAAGCCCTACAGAGATGCATCATAATAAACCATAAACCCATTATTGCCTTTTGACAAATTCAGGATTGGAGAAAAAGTCAACTTATCCTTTAATTTCTCAAAACTCTCTTTACAAGCATCCGACCATGAAAACTTAACGTTCTTCTAGGTCAACTTAGTGAAAGGAGAAGATATAGTAGAAAAGTTTTCCACAAACAGCCTAAAATATGCGGCTAAACCCAAAAAGCTCTGAATATCGGATGGAGCCATAGGCCTAGGCCACCTGTTCTCCACAACCACTATTTGCGAAACTATCATGATCCCTTTACAAGAAATTATATGACCCAAGAAAGTTAAAGAATTCAATGAAAACTCATACTTAGAGAAATCGGAATACAACTATTGTTCCTTCAAGGTCTGCAACACCATAGAAAGGTGATTAACATGATCCACCTCACTCTTTCAATAAACAAAAATGTCATCAATTAGCACAATGATAAGTAGCTAAAAATACAGCTCGAACACTTTGTTTATCAAGTCCATAAATGTTGTCAGAGCATTAGCCAACCCAAATGACATCACCACGGACTCAAAATGCCCATACAGAGTACGAAAAGCCAGCTTAGAGATATCTACCTCCCTAATCTTAAGATGATGGTACCCATACTGAAGATCTATCTTAGAGACAAACTTGGCACCTTGCAACTTGTCAAACAAGTAATCTATCCTGGGAAGAGGATACTTGTTCTTGATTGTCACCTTGTTCAAATGCCTTTAGTCAATGCACATCTAAAACAAACCAACTTTCTTGCACACAAACAACACTAGTGCACTCCATGAAGAAAAACTAGGATGAATAAACTCTTATCCAGAATATACTTAAATTGCTCCTAAAGTTCCCTTAACTCAGTCAGAGCTATTTTATATAGAGGAATAGAAATTGGATGAGTTTTCAGAAACAAATTAATACCAAACATTATTTCCCTATCTAGAGGAACACTAGGAAGTTCATCCAAAAAGACCTTTGGAAGGTCATTAACCACAGGGACTGAAGACAAAGAAGAACCTGCTGAGATAAAATCTTTTACCTAAACCAAGTGTTTAAGACAATGCTTGGAGATTAACACTTGAGCTGTAAGATAAGAAAAAAAAACCCTCCTAGGAGCTAAGAAACTACCTTCCCATTCCATAATTGGTTCAGCATGGAACTTAAAGATAACCTTATAGGTCCAACAATCTAAAGACGCGTACCAATAATGCGACCAATCCATTCCTATAATTAATCAAAATCTACAATATCAAACTCAAATAGATCCGTCAAGGTCTGCTTGCTACTAACCGATACCACACTGCCCCTATAAACCCTCTTAGCAATAATTGAGGCACCTATACTGGTAGAAACAAAATAGGATACAAAATAAATTCCCGATCAAAGACATATCTACATCTGGAGTCACAAAGAAAGAGTGGACTCTAGATCAAGAAAATAATATACTTTATAAGAGAAAATTTGTAACATACCAGTAATGACATTAGGTGATGCCTCAGATTCCTTTCGGGATACCAAATCATACAACCTATTTCAACCAACACTAGAACCAGGAGCAGTAATAGAAGCAGATATCCCACCACTAGGTAAGGTAGCAGAAGATAAAGCCATGGGAATTTTATTTTCCCCTTTAGGAACTTTGTTAATCACACAATCCCTTATTGGTGGCCTACCTGGCCACACATGAAGCATTTGTCCCATCCTTCCTCGCAATAACCCCGATGAAGATGACCAAAAATTAACAAGGGGGAAATAAAGAAACTTGCTAACCTCCGCTCATCTGAGATTGGGCAAGATATGCTCAAAAATCATCACCATCTTGATGATGCCTGTCTTCTGAATGATAAGGAGCACTAGAAGACAAGGAGCCAAAAATCCCTTAATTTTTTTTCTGCCACTGTAAACCATTTCTACCACCGTAATACTGACCATCTCCCTGATAAAAAAACCTACTCCTTTTCCCCTGCCTATTAGTAAACTCTGCCTGCCTACTCTTCTCATCCTTAACTTACTGAATGTTAATAGTCAACTAAGAAATATCCATATCTTTAATCTGTAAATAAGTCTTGTTCTAAAGAATCAAATCTATTCAACTTAGAAGTGAACTTCCTCATTCTCAACCTTATATCAGCCACTAAGTCAGAAGCATACCTTGACAACTGATGGAACTTCAAACCATATTCATTTACTGACAATCTCCCTTACCTGAGGTTTGCAAACTCCTCTATGTTGGCCTCCCTCAACTCTTGAAGAAAGAACAGATCAAAAAAGGCATTAGAAAAGTCCTGCAACAAGCCGTCCCTTTCAATATCACCTCTATCCCTATCCCACTCCTCATACTACTAATAAGCAACTTTCTTGGGCTGATATACTAGAAAGTTAACCCCTCTACATTAGTAGCCTACATTACCCAAAAGAACTTTTCCATCTCATCTAAGAAGACTTATAGATTATCCTCTATCTTCACTATAGTAAAAGTTGGAGGACCCATCTTCATAAATTGACCAACTCCGGTAGTCTCAGTAAAAAATGTGAATAGATTGACAAAATTCCATATTCGTCATATACCATGAGGGCCCATAGGATAACTAGCCAGAATAGGAGGAACTCTAGCACCATCAAGAATAGGGCAATGAGATAAAAGATGTATTTCAGATGTAGGATATACCCCTTGAGTATTATCCTTAGATGGGATAGAAGCATTTCCTTGTGTTCCAAATCAAGGAGGCATGATTTGAAAGATGAACAAACAAGGATTAGAGAGAATTAAAGGATTGAGAACTCATTCTTGATGATAGCATACCAAGAAAATAAAACATTCCTAAATGCCTTATAGCCTCTCTCTTATGATTTGGCATACTTTACACCCCAAAAAGAGACTCTACTCAACACGACTTTATGGACTACAGAGTGACTATGAACCTAGTCTCTGATACCAACTTGACATGACCCGACTTCGAGCCTTATCATAATGGGAATCCCAATTCCAACCAGTACTTGGGACCACCCCCTGTTACCCAACCCATCCACCTTTATCCAGCCTATGATTGACTAAGTTTCAAACATATAATGAGATAGAGTAGATGTTCTAATCAAGATTCTGGCAGAGGGGCACAACCTTGACCGACCCAACTTAGTCCAACCAAATCACACGAAGAACCTGACCATACAAAACAAAACCATTGACCATAAACTAGGCCATAAACAAATAAGTTAGTCAAAATTAAATATAATTAATCCCAAAATATAATATGATTAAATAGTAAGAAATCATGTGATATGGTGTCAGCCCACTAACCTATTCCAACGCCAAGGCCGACACCAACACCGATCCTGAACATACTGATAATGCTCAACTTACACATCAATTTAAGTGCAAGAAGGTCGTTGTCAATAGAATTGCCTAACTTTGGAGTTGGGGTCAAATTTATAAGGAAAATTATAAGTGGCAATCAAGTTAATTTGAAATAATAAATACAAGTTAAATTTAAACCAAAATTACGAGAAGATAAAAATGGGTGGGTAAGGAAAGTATCAACACAAATGTTTCTTTTTGGGTATTTCTAGTTAAATTCAGGGCTATGAATAATTGGAGTTTTAGCATTTAGGCACGGATCTTGGGATTATGCATTACTAAGGAAAATGACTTGTGAGTGCTAGTTGTCGACATCAATTTAGAAGATCATACATAAGTAGGTTCAATTATTGATTTTGATGCTAGTCTTTTAACAAAGCACCAAACTTTCACCTATTTATTCTTTCGAATACCTAACAAATGTGTTCAACATTTGGTACCAAAACCTCAATTTAGGCATTCCTATTTTATGAATGATAACAATTGTATAGTTAACTTCATTATCACCCTTATTCTAAGATATTTAAAAATTAGCAAACTACAAACATAATTGTCTATCATTTCTTTGGTCTCCATATCCCTCTTTCAAGGTTGATGTGGATTCCTAAAGTTCTCCTAAAACCCTTCTTTCAAAAATGGCCTTGAGCTTTCTAGAGTTTGGAGCTTTCACTCATCAAACCCATATGGGTATTTGGGGATTTATCCCACGAATCCCAACCAAGTTATTATAGCAATGATAAACCCCATAAGTACGAACTAGCAAATAGAGTCTACCAATATCAATCCACACATAACCCCAAAAAAGAGATCAAGATAAACATAAGATAAATAAAGAAAGATATACCTATAATATCCATAGAAATGACCATGCTTGATTGACCCTACTTTATTGCCGTGATGCGGTCAGTAGACCGTGACCACGGTAACTAATGTCCTTCTTCTTCAGGTCTTCATATGCACTTTCTTTCTCCCTTTTTGATTATTTTAAGCTCTAATCAACATTTTTCTATCCCCTAAACTTTATTCCTTCAAAGAGTGGATATTAGTGCATTTAATCATAATTATTTAAATTTATTCATTCCAAACAATGTAATGTGCATGAATGTTGAGTGCGAATAAGTGGTAAAATCACCACTCATCAATACACCTAACTTATAGCTATTGCTTGAACTCAAGCAACACTACCTCTTGCTATGAGACACAATCATCTATGCCAAAACTTTATTCCTTAAAGATCAGAATGACCTCAACTTTAGTCATCACCATACGTAGCTCATTGCATAGGTGCTAGGCTAGTTTTACTCCACCCCTAATTATAAAATTGCAGTATATAAGGATGCATAAGACTTTTAAGACAAACCAAAAAACAAGAACTAATACTCTAGAACTGGCTTCTTTTTTACCACAACTAAGTTATTATCCAATTTTCTCATTGTTCGGGAGATGACTCAATCAAGCACCTTAATTTTTTCACATGCCAACTTCACAAAAAAAAGAATTCCACACACCAAATGACAAAATATGCAATAAGGAATTTTAAGTGCAAAATATGTCTTCCTTAAAAAACAAAATCTCTATGCAACAAGTGTCATACCATAGGATTTCCCCTATTTTCAATTGCCACTATGAAGAAAGTAATGGTTAGAGATCTCAAGGGACTTTCTATACTTGTAGCGTAGGTTCAATTTTGGGCGGGATATCATTTGAGAACAACGTGGCTATACCCTTCTTTAAACATGTACATCACAATTTTTAATTCATTTTTTTGATGATGGACAACTCTTCTTTGTTTTCTCTCATTTATCATGATTTCTTTTTCTCCCTTTGTTTACCTATTTTCTTTAAATTTCTCTTTCTTGCAACTTTCATGAAATTCATTCCTTTGTTGTACTCTTTCCTTTTCTATTCATTTGTTTTAATGCTTAGGCACTTATTAATATCACTATAATTTTGAGGAACCAAACTTAATTGCATCAACTTTCACCACCCTCAACTTAGGCTTATAGCCTGAGGTTGGATTTTCAAGTTCAAGGAGGGAATGATTCAAAAGAGGGATAAAATAAGGGTTCATGACTTTTAATGTGTTTACCAAGAAAGGTCTAAAGGCTAAAATGCATAACTAGGGATTACATTCATGCTTGGGTAGGTTTTAGTTTTTATGATAAAGTGGCTTCCAAAATCACAAAGCTGGCATATGATCATTTCTCTAACCAAATACAATCAAAATTATCCTTGAGAGACTAACGGGAAAAGTTCTAGATAACACAAGTATAAAAGATTTGAATCCAAATAGCTCTTCTCATATGGCATGCAAATTTCACCAAGGGAGCTCAAATGTCCCTCCCGCTAGAGACAAGCTTGGAGTATCTATTTCTACTAAAAAAACATATGGAGCCACAAAAAGAGAAAACATTTTGTTACAACATTGCTCATATCCATGCCCTTGATTTTTCAAAAATTTTGGACGGAGGGGGTTCTTGTGTTGCATTAGCACCACACAAAATTTGCTAAATTATGGATACCACCAAAGCCTTAGCCTCACTTTTTTGCTCAAAATTGGCAAACCACCCTTATGGCTACTCAGAATTCACTAATGTTGTATCATATGATCACTGTTTTAAAATTTATAATGTCACAGGTACTCAAACTTCCCTTGTATTCATGACATTTATGCTACGGGTAATCAAAATTCCCCTGCACCTATGTCTCAAAACCCAAACACGAAACTTTACCCTTAAGAATATCATCAATCTATCATAGGGCAAAGCTTGTCATGTATCACCAAAATAAAAATAAATGTATAATAAAAAAAAAACTAAAACTAAAAGGAAAACATGATAATCCATAAAACATGGGCACCATCAGAGAATCCAAAATTGTAGTATCCCCAAAAACACAATAAAATAGTATCCAAAAAGTCATCCTAAAACAATATCAATAGAAATATTCGACACATAACACCAAAACAATACACATTCAGGGATACCCCAAACTAAAAGAATGTAATGTCCTCACTGTATGTGCCCAAAATCAAAAGAGAAAGGGGTCTCCCTTAATATTTATCAAGTGCTATTCTCTCTCGCTGACTTTGCATCATCACCCTTAATATCATCAATAGACCACTCAGTTAGGGCCTCTTCCTCACTATCCAACCTTGGTGAAGGTAGTCGAAGGTTCGGTTTGAACACCTTGACGTTTCCCTTCACCCTTTTTCATAACTTCTTGAAGAATTTATCTTTTTTCTTCTCTCTCTTTGCCATCTTGTCATAGGACTCCTTGAGGTCCCTATAAGATGCAGCCAAGGCTGATTAGGCTCTCTCAGAACTATCTACTATGGTACGCTACTTTTTCTGCTCTCCTATGTACTAATCATAATTTAACTATCCTATATATGAATGATAGGAAATGGAGGGCTCTCACAGTCCCTAAGGTATTATGGACAATAGCTCCCTCGCCACCTAGATCTAACCAGAAATATCATGAATATAATGGTTGATGAGGGTTTGCAGGAATTTATGTCCTCCTGGTTTGACTTGTATGACTCTATCTTTCTTTTCTTGCTCTGACCTGGGGCACCCTCACCTAGAAATTTAAGTGGGAAGATGCTGATCTATGAGCAAAAGCTAACATATTTAACATTTTTTAGCTCAAAATAATTGGGAATTCTAAAGCAACTCTTGTTGTTTTGATGTGTTTGCTCATAATACTACACAAAAAGGTGAATAAATGAGAATAAACAATAATAGAGCTAAAGGGTTGAAAATCTAAGCATAATTGAAGAAAACATAGCTGACGACCTCCGTGATAGGTCGTCAGCCTCGTGATAGCCTATTAGCATTGGCGTCATCCTTAACCATGGAGTTGCAGTTTGAAGAGTAGTTCTGATGATGCCGGTGATGTGGCATCAAAGTCGTGATAAGGTCTCAAGAATGGACTCAGCCTTAAGGAGAAAGTTAGCATGCGAAGATGATATCTGATGATGTTAGTGATACGCTGTCATATCCCTGATGCGATATCAGTCATGTCATAAACCTATGACTGAACTTGAAGGCAACTGAAGCCTCTCTGACACCATCCGTGATAGGGCGTCAACTTCTTGATGTAGCATCAGCCTGAATGTCACCTATTCCAGACAATTTTATTAATTTTGTTATATTATTTCCTTATTTAGGCTTTAGTATAAATAGAATCTTTTAGGGTTTTTGTTTCATTCTTAATTAATCTATCAGACATCAACTCTAACAAGAGAGATTTTTGCTCTCTTTCATAAAATATTCTTGTGTTTTCATATCAACTATTTTTGGGGTTTCTACCTTGTGATTAAATCAGAGGAACTACTTGTTGTTTTCTATCCATTCGTATGTTTATCATTAAATCATGAATTCTACTTGTCATTTTGTTCATCAAATCATGAGCAGCTAATTTCATTAGTCGGAGTTATGTGATCCATGGATTAGAGTTTGATATGATACTAGGTGTTTAACCGATTCAAGGAGTAGTAAAGCATCTTGAAATTCTGTTATTTTAACTAAAATCTAGTGGTTGAAAATATTAGGTTATGCCTTAGGTTTTATTTGCTTCTAACGGAGAAATAGACTAGAGGACGTGAATTATCAATAGGGACTCGGAAGCTACCAACCTTCTTTTTAATGATTCATGATGTAACTAGATCAATCTACCTGAGATAACATCCTATTGGAAATAGATAAGTTGTCTAAGTTTGAGAGAATTAGATAATAAATTGTCTGGTCAAGTTCAGAGATAAGTCAGATAGTATAATCGTCAGGGATATTTTGTTGTTCTACACATTTTGAGAATCTCTTGCATTACCTACTATCTGTCAATTCCTGAAACCCTTGGTGAACATAGCTCTGGTTTCTGATTTATCTTGATTACAAAGACTGAAGTATTGAAACTAATATTTAACACACTGTGAACTTAAACCCCCATCTTTAGGAAATAGTAAACTACTAGTAAAATCTTTTATAAATAAATGGAAGTTCACACCCTATTCCTTGTGTGATTCGACCCCAACCTAGTTTGGTTTTATATTGACAATGATCGCTTACACCCATTCAAGAGTGTAATTTGAGTATTATCAAAAATGGCGCCTTTTCCAGAGAATACGCTTGTACACTAAAAATTTTGTGTGCAAAAATTTACGGATAGTTATGTTTTCATGATTTACGTTTATTTATTGTTTTTTTTATTGTAGGTACTGTGTTATTTATGCAAAGCACAAGAAGTTCCATAGAACCTCTATTACCAATCAATCCGGAGCCTCAACTAATTAGAAGAATGACTGAACAACAGGAAGAAGAAAGACTAGCTGTTTTAGCCAGGGCTCAAGTGAATGTTCAAAGTTTGGGTCAAAAAGAAAGTCACCAAAACCGTGATGGTGAAGACTTGGGTGATGAGGAATTTCTAAATCTTTAAAACCCAAGGATATCTGAGCAAGTTGCTACACCGGTGCAGTGAAATGTCAACAAAAATCATCTAGTTCGAGAAAGGTATGGTCAAAAGCCTATGCAATATGAGGCTGATGAGGATGATGAATGAATGGATAGAGATGGTGCAACGGGTGTTATCATTTCGCCACCGTTGGCACCAGGTGCAAAGTTCAGCATAGAAAGTACCATGATCCAACTCCTGAATCTAAAGGGGTTATTGGAGGCTTGCCTGATAATGATACGCATAAGCATTTGGTGAACTTCATCACCATTTGGAAATTATTTAACAATCCGGGGGTGAGACAGAATGCGATCCGGTTGAGATTGTTTCCTTTGTCTATATCTGGGGAGGCAACAATGTGGATGAATCAGTTAGAGACTTATTCTATTACTAACTGGAGACAGTTGAAAGATACGTTCCTAGAACGATTCTTTCCACTCTCCTGAAGGGTCAGTTAAGGGACAAAATTAGCATTTTCAGGAAGCTTCTGACTAAAGCACTATACGAAACCTAGGAAAGGTTTAAGAAGAAACTTACACAATGTCTAAACCATAATATGACGGACTTGCACTTGATGGAGACTTTCTACATACCTTACAACTCTGTGATGAAGCCTATTATGGATAACGCTGCAGGTGGTTTGTTCATTAACATCTCTTTTATGGATGCTACCTATATGCTGAATAGAACGACCAATTAGAGTCGAGCGTGGTACACTAGGGATTCTGTAGTGGCTAGCCCAATTGTTGCTGGTGGTATTACTGTGGAGCAACGTAAAAGGGATGAGGAACAAGATCAGGACATGGCCCATTTAACAATGCAGATGGATTTGCTGGCAAAGCACTTGCTAACAGGAAAGACTGAGATGGTTAAGGCTGTGTAATCTCAGGTTACTGTGTCAACAGGTGATGAGGCTGAGACAAACTATGTGAGTAATCAGAGGGGTTTCCGAGGCAATATCAAATGGAACCAAGCTCGAACTTTCTATGAAAATCCTGATTATAAAGATAGGGAGAAGGGACATTGGATAAATAATAATGATAAGAGTGGTTTGTATATTCCTTCTAGAAGTCGGGATGCTGCGACAACTAATTCTGGCAAGTTGTCCATGGAAGACATGATGAAAAAGTTATTGAAGGGAGTTGAGGCAACCAACTAGGGGGTAACTAATATGAAAAGCGAGTTTTCTACCCTCAGTCAATTGGTTATCTCACACTCTACGTCAATTCAGTAGCTGGAGAAGTAGATGAGCCAACTTTCGGCTACTCTGAACAAGAGAAAAGCTGGTTGATACAGTTTAGAACCCATGGAATGATGGTTCTTGTATGCGATAACCACTCGGAGTGATAAGGTGTTATCTAGACCTTCTACGGGCAATGTTGAGGAGAAGAAGGTAAGTGTTGATGAATTAGAAGGACGCAATCCAGTAGAGTCTGAGAAGCTGGATGGCATTGTTGATATTTCAGAGAAAGAAGACGAAAATAAAGTGGAAATGGTATTGAAACAAATGCCAATACCACCACCTTAATTTTCTCAAATACTGAAAAAGAAATAAGATAACAAGAAATTTAGCAAGGTCATAGAAATACTGAAAAAATTGACAGTGATACAATTCTGAATGGACCAGACCATTTAGACTTCAACTTACCTGGAAATAGCTTTAGTTTGGAGTTGAAAAGAAGTACCAAATCACCTTTCTGAAAGTTTTGTTGGATAATCCTCCGATCATGGTAATTTTTCATCCTTTCCTTGTAAATATTTGCTCTTTCATATGTATTTAGACGGAATTCATCCATATCATTCAGCTGTCCCAATCTCATATCTATAGCGTCATCCCATTTCAGATTAAGTTTCTTCTCTAAAGATAATTCCTTCTCTTCCTCATAATAAACATCAGCTATAGAGAACACATTCATATCCTTGGGATGCTTCATTGATTTGCATACATCAAAGCGTACCACTTCGTCATTCATCCAAAATAAAAGCTCATTTGCTCATAAATCAATAAGCACACTTCCTGTTGCAAGGAAAGGTCGACCCAAGATTATGGTCACCTCAAAATCCACCTCGCAATCCAAAATAACAAAATCTGCAGGAAAAATGAAGGTAGAAATCTTTACTAATACATCATATAAGATATCGATAGGTTGTTTTACTGACCTATCTGCCAGTACAAGCCGCATGTTGGTTGGTGTAGGATCCCCCAACCCCAACAGTCTATAAATGGCTAGTGGCATAAAATTAATGCTAGCCCCCAAATCACATAAAGCCTTAGCAAAATCTAAAGATCCAATCCTGCAAGCAATAGTGAAAGAACCCGGATCTGACTTCTTCTGTACCAAAGACCTCATGGCAATTGCACTGCAATGATGAAAATTATCTATCAGTGCATATCTCATTTCCCTTTTCTTTGTCAAAAGCTCCTTCATGAATTTGACGTACCCTGGCATTTACTCCAGTGCCTCCACCAAAGGCATATTTATTGTCAGCTGTTTCAGCATGGTCATGAATTTACTGAACCTGGTGTCATCATCCTTCTTCTTCAATCTCTGAGGAAAAAGGTGGTGGTGGATTTGGAAGAGTTTTCTCAACCACTTCCTTTTTATTGTGCTTCCTATTATCAATCTTTTCAGACTGTTGGCATCTAGGTGTAGTATCATGAACATTATCATCCAGATCTTCAACTTCTATAGAATCATCACAATCAGCTTCAAGAACATTCTTCTCTATACTATCAACCACGGGCTTGCCCTTGGATGGATTTTCCAACACCTTACCACTCCTGGTTGTAATAGCCAAACATGATCCATATTTCCTTGGATTTTGGACAGTGTCACTCGGTAAAGTGCCAGCTTTTCTTTGATTCAATTCCACTGATAGTTGACTCATTTGTTTTTCCAGTTGTTTTATTGAAATGGAATGTGAGTCATCTAATTGATTTATTGCAGACAAATCATTTTTTACCTCAGTTAATCCTGTGTTGGTTGCCTCCACTCCTTTCAACAGCTTAGACATCATGTCCTCTATGGATATTTTCCTAGAGCAAGGTACAGCAGCTTCACGATTTCCAGGAGGGACATACAAACCACTCCTGTCATTCCTATTCTTCTAATTCCCTTGGTCTCTATACTTGTATCCGGATTTTTCATAATAGTTTTGACCTTGGTTTCCTTCGACATTGCCTCAAAATCCCCCTAATTATTCAAGTAATTTGCTTCCTCCTCAAAATCGAAGTCATCTCTTCCCTGTGATACAACAGCCTTGACCTTTTTTGTCTTTCCTGATAATAAATGCTTGGTAAGAAGGTCCATTTGCATTTTTATGTGAGCCATATCCTGGTCATGTTCCTCTTCTCTTTGTCTCTGTTCTGCCGTCATGCCGATAGATATAGTAGAGCTTACTACCTCTGAATCCATGTTATGCCAAGATCTACTCTGCTTTGTCATACGATCAAGCATATCACATGCCTCAATAAAGGTGAGGTCCATGAATGACCCACCAGCAGCATTATCTACCACTGGCGTAGTCACCGAGTTCAAAGCCATGTATAATATTTCCATTAAGTGGACATTGGTCATCTGATGATTTGGACACCGCATAAGCTTCTTCTTGAACCTCTCCCATGTCTCGTGGAGAGCTTCAGTTGGAAACTGTATGAAATTGCTTATCTCATCTCTTAATTGAGCTCTCTTGGATGGCGGAAAGAATCTTTCTAGGAAAGCGTCTTTCAGTTGCCTCCAATTTGTAATCGAGTCAGGAGTTAGCCTATTTAACCATAGAGTTGCCTCTCAAAATAGAGATAATGGAAATAAGTGCAGGCGAATCGCATTCTGTCCAACCCCTAGATTGTCAAACGATTTGCATGTTGAGATAAAATTAATCAAATGCATATTCGGGTCGTCGTCTGCAAGTCCACCAAATAACCCTTTGAGTTGCAATAACTGGATCATGGTGCTAGTGATATTGAACTTTGTTCCGGGAGCCAATGGCGAAGGAATAATAGCCCCTGTGGCACCAGCCCCATCCAAGTCGTCGTTATGATTATAAAAAGCAACCTGCACAGCTCGGGGTTTAGGTCTCAGTCTAGCTTGACGATCTCTGTTGACATTCCTGTTCACCGGTGCAGCCACATCATCTGCACGCCTTAGATTTAACAACTCATCATCACCTACGTCCTCATCCTCAAGATTTGGTACCCGGCCTGGGTTATCAACATTCTGTTGATTTACTTGCGCAGCTGCCAAAGCAGCTAATCTAGCCTACTCTTGTTGAGTGACCCTCCTTTCAATATCTCGTTGTGCATCCATTCTGCCAATTAGATATGGTACAGGATTTATAGGTAAAAATGGCTGACCAGAACTTCGTGTATTTGGCATGCACTTCACCAAACCTGAACAAAACAAAAACAACAAACAAAAAGTAAAATTTGAGAATCTTTGACCAAAGGGTCTATTAACTATCACAAACTTAGTTGACAACCATATTCCCTGGCAATGGTGCCAAAATTTGATACGCCCAAATTACAACTCTCGTCAGAAAGAGTAAGCGGTCGTTGTCATATATAGAACCCAACTGGGTTGGGTGTCGAATCCCACAGGGAATACTATGGTCACTAAGTATTGCAATTATTATTAGACTGTTGATCGAAGGTTCCAAGATAAGGGGGTTTGGTTTAAATGCACAATAATATTATCAATGTAACGATGGAATGATATGTATAGTAAGATTTGATCACAGAGAATAACAAGTTAGGGTTATGTCGACCTTGTAGCGTCTACTTCTCTATTAACTATGAGTAATATGGATTTTATGCATGCATGCACTTATAGAGAGACGTTTTCTAATTCTAAATCCAAGTGTTTTTCAACCATCAAGGATTTATTCACCTTAGTTCTTTTGAATCTACAGTGTACAACAAATGGTACTAACTCTCCAAGACGTTAATCCTGCTAGGGAATTAATGTGTAAATAGAGGTTGAAAACCCTATTTTCTTGTCACACTCTCTTTTCCAAATAGTAACTTTTCTACCGAACAATTTATTGCTATAATGGCATATTCTCTATGTTTGCAACCACAAGAATTCAATCCAAATAAAGAGAGTAATGATATAAGTGGCATGATATATCATAAATTCACAAAACTCATAGAAATAGAGACTATACTACAAGGTTTCCATAACCCTAACAGATGAGCTTAGCTACTCATAAATACAACAGAAATCAAAATAGACATACTCATCATACCAAAACTTAGAGCAATCTCGACGATGAACATGACTAGCGACAATAAGAGAGAAACCTGTTCCTCTCTCTATGTTGCTCAAGCTAAGCCGTTTTCTCCTCTGTTCTAAAATATTACAGAATCTCAATATTGAATAATCCCTAAAAATTCAGCAATAAAGCTTTTAATAATATCCTTCTCTAATAAATTGCTACTGCATCCTTAACTATTTAAAAATACTGAGTTTTCCCAGGAAAATGTTCCCATGCATCACATTCAGTCCAAAAGCTGCCTTCCCTTTTATGTGAAGTTTTCCTTTGTTGTCCACAGGTCCCTAAAGTTTTGAAATCTTCCTCATTAGTACCTGAAAAGCATGCTAATTATATAGGTCAGCTCGCTTAATGGAAAATAGACTAAAAGTGCAAGAATTATGTATTTTATCCTCAAAACGTAGCTAAAACATGGGTAAGTTATGGTGCTTAGATGTATAAATACGCCCAACATCAGTTGTGTGTCGTGGGTAATCCCCTGTCTTGGTTGGACTTGGTTTCCCATTATGAAAAGCCCCCTATTCAGGTCATCTTAAGTTGGTATCAGAGTTTTAAAATTATGGTCAATTGGAGGGTCACAAAGGTATGTCGAGTAGAGTCTATTTTAAAGATATGTAAAGCTTCAGACTCATAAGGCATAGGCTACAAATAAATTAGGAATGTTTTACTTTGTTGGTATTCTATATTAAATCTTAGAGTCTATGTCTTGGAATATTCTCAAATCTTAGTTTGTTCTCTTTTCAAATCATTCCTCAAAGAACTAAAACGCATGGTAACTCTTCTGTCAAACCTATGAATAATATTGAAGGGACACAAACTACTCAGGAGATCCATACTTGGTCTAGGGGTCCTATCCCTGATATTTTCGGAGTTCCACCTGTTGCTACAAGTACTTCTCAGGGCGAGGTAACTAATGTGGAATTTCTTCAATCGATTCATGTTATTACTTAGTTAGTTTCTGCTTAGGTAGAGTTGGGTGAATTGAGTGTTTCATTTGGTGAGACCATAAGGGTTTTCAAGTTTATAAAGATGAATCTTTCTACTTTTACTAGTTTAAGTATGGAGAAAGATCCTTCGGGTTTCTTCATTAAAATGGATAAAATCTTTAAGGTATTACAGGCCATAAATATAAAAGTAAATTTTACAACTTATTAGCTTAAAGATATGGAACATCAATGGTATGAGGAGTGGTATAGGGTGAGAGGTGATATTGAGAAGTCAATATTGTGAAGGACTTTGTCTAATGCTTTTCTATATTTCTTCTCTTCTCAGGAATTAAGGGAATTTATGGTAGAGAAATTTGTTAATCTGAGAAAAGGAAAAATATCTATCAAGGAATATGCCTTGAAATTTCCTAAGTTATCTTTGTATGCTTTGGAATTGGTATCTGATATGAGGGACAGGATGAGATAGTTCACTTTTGGACTGTCTCAAGATTTGATCCTTACAAAAAAGAGTGTATTTTTTATCAAGGATATGGATATTTCTAGGCTGGTTATTCATATGCAATAGGTGGAGATAAAAAGAGATAGCAGGCTGAGTTTGGAAAAAGGCAGGGTAAGATGTTTGGGTCAATTGAAAGGGTGGTCCTTAACATCAAGGTATTTAGGATGGTTGTAAGTGGCCAAAGAAGAAGTGGGTGAGTTTTAGTTCCCTCTTTACAACTATTGCTCCTTACTTGAAATAGTCAAGTGATAGGCATTAATAAGGAGGTTATAATTTCTAGGTGTAGGGTTCCCAATCTTAGGAAAATGGGTATCAATCCACCTTATCATGCCCTCCTTGTTGGTTCTATATAGGTTGCATAGGGGTTTTTGAGATGAAAGAGGGGAAAAATCTTTAAAATATGGTCAGCCAATACATATGCTTAGAAACCGTCTTATTTTTAAGTGTGCTTCAGGAGCATATAATGCTCTGGTTACTTCATTTTCTACTCATACACCAATGGGTGATGCTTCTGAATCTATTTCTGTTTCTTGTACCAGCGCAGGTTAGAATAGGTTATATGCTCTTGCTACTCGGCAAGAGTCTAAGGCATCACCTGATGTCGTGACTGGTATGTTACAACACCTTTCTTATGACATATTTTCTTTCTTGATTTGGGGTCCACTCTCTTTTATGTAACCCTATTTATGGCTGTGTATTTTGGTTTTGATCTCTAGGTTATTTTGGATCCTTTTTCTATTACTACCCTAGTAGGTGACTCTGTAATTGCTAAAAAGGTCTATAGAGGGTGTGCAGTATCTGTTGGTAATAGGATGACTTTGGTAGATTTGTTTGAACTTGATATGGTAGTTTTTATGTTATTTTAGGGATGGAATAGTTACACTCTTATTATGCATCCTTTGATTGTCAGACCTATAAGTTTGTCTTAAAGTCCTGGTGAATCAGTTATTGAGTAGAAGGGTGGTTCCCTATCTCCTAGGGGGAAGTTTAATTCATATCTTATATCTCTAAGGTTAATTTCTAGAAGGTTTATTAATAATTTGTTTTGGGTTAAAGATTTTAACTTTGAAGGTCTTTCTTTATATTAAGTTATGGTGATAAATGAGTTTCCTATGGTCTTTTTTGATATTTATCTTAGTGTTTCGTAAGATAGGGAGATTGAGTTAGTTTTGGACACTCATCCAATATCTATTCTTCCTTATAAAATGTCTTAGAATGAGTTGAGGGAACTTAATGGACAACTTAAGAATTTTTTAGATAAGGGTTACATCCATCCTATTATAACCCCGTAAGGTGCATCGGTGTTATTCATGTGTAAGAAGGATGGTTGATATTTCTTTAGTTTAGGTATCTCCATCTTAAGAATAGGGACGTTGATATCCCAAAGATAGCTTTTCGTATTTGGTATGGGCACTTTGAGTTCCTGGTTATGTCAATTTCTCTGACTAATGCCATGAAGGCATTTATGGATATGATGAATAGGGTTTTCGTGTAGTTTCTAGATCATTTTGTCATTGAGTTCATTGATGACTATTTGTGTATTTTAGGAGTGGGGTGGATAATGCCAATCACCTCTGTGTGGTATTGCAGACCTTAAAGAAGAAATAGTCATTTGCCAAACTTTCCATGTGTGAGTTTTGGTTGAAAGCTATAAATTTCCTTTGTTATATTATTTCTAGTGAGGTGATCATGGTAGATCCATAAAAGGTGGTTGTTGTTAAAACATGGCCTATACCTATGAATCTAATTGACATTTGCAGCTTCTTGGGTTTACTGGGTATTATAGGTGGTTCGTGAAAAGTTTCTCGATGATAGTTGCCCTATTGACTAAGTTGACACTGAAGAAGATAAAGTTTACTTGGTTGAATGCTTGGGAGGGTAGTTTCGAGAAGCCAAAGTATAAGTTAACCTTGGTTCCGATTCTAACATTGCTTGCAGAAAATGAGGGATTTATGGTTTATTTTGATGCATCCTGGGAGGGACTTGGGTGAATTTTGTTGTAGCATGGGAAGGTGATTTCCTATGCTTCCAAGCAGTTAAAGATACATGAGATAAATTATCCTACTCACAATTTGGAGATTTTAGCGGTGGTTTTTGCTTAAAAATTTAGCAACATTATTTAGATGGAGTGCATGTGGACATCTTTTCTGATCATCAGAGTCTACAGTGTTCACTCAGAAGGAGCTAAATCTTAGGAAGTGGAGATAGTTTGAGTTTCTCAAAAACTATGATATGAGTATTCACTACCACCCAGGTAAAGCTAATTTAGTTGATGATGCTCTTAGCAAGTTGTTCATGGGGAGTTTAGCTCATGTGCATAAGGAGAAACTAGAATTTGTGAATGATATTCAGCTCTTGGTTAATCTTAGAGTTTTTCTCTTAGACTCTGAGAAAGGTGGCGTGGTGGTACAAGAAGTGGTCCGATCATCTCTTGATATAGATATCAAGGAGAAGTAAATGCTAGATCCTATCTTTATTAAAATAAAGGATGATGTAGGTGGGAAAAAGGTGAAGGTTTCGAGATTAGTGGTAATGGTACCTTGTAGTAAAAAATGAGGTTATGTATTCCTGATGTTGATGGTTTGCAACTAACAGTTTTTGCCTAGGTGCAAGAATCACGCTACGTTATTCATCATGGTTCGACGCAAATGTATCAGGATCTCAAGGTGATATATTGGTGGAATAGTATGAAAGGGATGTGGTTGATTTTGTGGCCAAGTATTTGTTGTGTCAACAAGTGAAATTGGATCACATAAAGCCTGGGGGCTTGTATCAAGAGATTGATTTTCTGGAATGGAAATGATAGGAGGTCAATATGGATTTAGTTAGCGGTCTTCCTTGGGATCATAATCAATTTGATTTAATTTGTGTCATCGTGGATAGGATGACAAAGTCTGCTCACTTTGTTCTAGTGAGGAATAAGTTTTCAATAGAGGACTATGCGTGGTTGTATCTTCAGGAGATTAGAAAGCTACATGGGGTACCTATTTTGTTATCTCTTATCGCGGTACACAATTTTTGTCTCACTTCTTGAGGTATTTTTAGAAAGGTTTGGGCACTAAGAATGGTGTTAGTACTTCTTTTTATCCATAGATGGATGGGCAAGCAGAGAGGACAACTTAGACATCGTAGGACATGCATCATGTATGCGTGATTGTTTATGGTGGCAATTGGGCTGCGAATTTACCTTTGGTAGAGTTAGCTTACAATAATAACTATTCTTCTAGCATTGGGATGATCTCTTTTGAGGCATTGTATGTTAGAAAGTATAGATCTCCTATTGGGTCGTTTAAGCTTGGTGAGATAGATATGTTCAGTATGGATTTGGTTTATCAGTCTATGGAAATGGTAAAGGTTATTTGAGATAGGCTAAAGGTTTCCGAAAGTCAGAAAAAATCCCTTGTGAATGTAAGAAGTACACACTTAGAGTTTGAGGTTGGGATTAAGAAGTTCCTAAGGGTATTTCCCATGAAGGGTGTGATGTGGTTTGGTAAAAAAGGGAAGCTCAGTCCCCGATATGTTTGTCCTTATGTTATTTTGTGTAGGGTTGGTAACGTGGCATATGAATTGGAGTTTTATTCTAGTTTGAGCTCTATTAATTCGATATTTAATATATCTATGTTGAGAAAGTGTCATGGTGATCTTTCTTTGGTGGTTACTTTGGAAAGATTGGGTATCATGGAATCTCTATCATAGGAAGAGGTCCCGATTAAGATATTGGATTGGCAGTTTTATCAGTTATGGACCAAGGATGTGGCCTCGGTTAAGGTTCTATGGCAAAACCATAAGGTGGAAGAGGCTACATCGGAAGCGGAAGCAGACATATAGTCCAAATATCTGCATTTGTTTTCCACTCCAGATATTTAAGAAGAAGGTATGGGTTCTTGATGACATCATTGTTTTCTAATGTTCTTAAAGGTTGGATTAATTTTTTATAAAGAAAATGACTCATGCTTGTGTTTAACTTATCTTTTCCATCATTCAAGGATGAATGATCCTATTAGGGGAGATTGAAAACCCTAGGTTTGGACATTTAGTAAATTTCATGGATTTCTAGATTCTGGAAATCATATAACTTATGGATACCAATTGTATGATGTGGTACGATTGGTATGCTCTTTGTTGTATGGTAACCAGGGATGGATTGTGGGTTGAATTCATTTCTAGAATAAAAACAACTTGGGTGGGTTTGAGTCGTATGGTGGGTGACAAGTTGTATGGTTTGGGTTTTTCCTTCACTCAATCTAAGACTTAATAACTTAACTTAGATCTAAGTATGAGTGGATCACCATGTGCTATAAGGTAAGGTACGAGTCATACAATTGACTTGTTTGGTAGACAGTGTTCAAACATTCTTTGATCCTATTCTAGTAGGGATACTATTTAGGGGTACTAATCTTATGATTTAGGTAAGTCGTATGTTGAACAGTGTTGGGTTCAAGGGGGACAACTAGGTTATGAGTGATGGGTACCACTCATATGGAAGGGTACAACTGGTATGAGGAGTGGTACCATCTAAAAGGAATTTTATGCAGCTTATGTTGGGGGTAATCTGGACATTTTCCCACTTAACCTCTTAAGGCCCCATCACTTATAACTCTTTTGTGAGATGATTTACCCTATTATTCTAATCTTAAACACTTAGAAACTCTCTCTAATTCTCACTAAGGTTCTTGGGTAAATGAAGGCTAGGGTTTTATCTAGAGGATAAATTTAGGGTTGGTACGAGTGATTTCTCTCTATCATCTCCATAATCTAAGGCATATACTCCTCACTTATTGTTAGTTCCAACTAAAGGCAGGTTTTATACAATGTTTTTGTGGCATGATTATTGTATGGTTTTAGAGTTTTCAAATATATATTGGTGTTTTGGTATTAAATGCTTACTTATGGTTTTCCCATATTTTAATTATATAATTACATGTTTTAATGTTTGTTTGGAAAATTGGTTGCATGGAAATGGTTAATTGGTAGTTACATTTGGTTTTGGAAACACTATGCCACCAACATGTTTGATAAAATACCAATGATAATGTTTTTATTGTATTAATGGACTTCTACTAGGACTATTGCATGGTATTGTTTGGTAATGGAAACTTAAATAGTTTAAATGGTAAGGTTTAGTGGTCATGGTTATGGTTAATTAACCTTCCTTGTGCGGTACAAGGGAATCCCCTAAGTAAATATGGTATTGAACTTCTTGTGGGGTACATAAGATTCCCCCAAGAATACATAATAATGGAACACTTGTAGGGTATACGAGATTCCCCCAAGTTAACTTGATAATGTAATCTATGGGTACATGGGAATTCCTTTACATAAAAAGGATGGCTAAGGACATTTCTTGCAATCTATATTCCGTATGACGATACCACAACTTATCTCTTTAGTTAATTGGGAAATAATGCTGGGGTATCATAGCTAACCATGAAGGTGCTAGTCTAATGGATGGACACTGGAATCTTATGTTTGCCGACATAAGGGTTTTCCATAGAAACTATATATGATACAATAAGGTACATGCGAATCCTCTAAGTACACTGTACATATGTATCATGGAGAGCAAAGAGTACTTAGGAATCCCCTACAGTTATGGTATCCCTGGTTAGTGTGAACACATACATCAGGGCCTGTTCAGGGTGTTACACTAGAACCATATAGACCGTGGGTGGTTCTAGGTTGGTTAAGCTAAACATACCCAGGTTAATGGTTTTAAATGCATGCTAAACCCAACTCCCTTTCCCGGCACAAATATATTGGTATGTATGGTTGTGTGCATATGGTCAATTTATTTAGTTTTACTGGATGGCATTATTTTATCCTTATCCTGAGTTAATGGTAGGATACACCCGCTAACCCATCTTCGTATGGATGCATCCCCACACTATGCAGGAACCAAATTTTCTACTCCTCCTGCTTAGTGATCAGATTTAGGATAAGCTATTGGATTGAAGTAGTAAGCTTCTGTATTTTGAAAGGCTCAATTTCATATCATGGATTTATTTACATACTTTGGTTATTTTATGGATATTGGTTTTGGTTAAGGTTGGGGGCTTATTCTAACAGAATATTGTTTTTCTTTTTGATAGAGGCTTGTGTGACTACTATGGATAGAATTGGTGTGGTTGGTATTTGTGTCGGCAATATTATTGGCATTGGTATTGGAGTTGATACCATTGGATTAGATTTAGGATTGTTCCACCCTGTTATGTTATGTTCTGGACTCCTAATTGGTTATTATTTTTATTTTGGCATGGTTATTTGTTGGGTTCTTAATGGTTGACTCATTCGGGTCAGTCACAGTCATAGACCTATCACTAAGTCTTTATTTGTGGAAATATGCTATCTTGTTATATGTCCAGAATTCATCCAACTCAGGGTATGTGTTTATATGGTTGGCTTGGGTATCATGAGTGGTCCCCAGTCCTGGTACGACTTGGGTTGCCCATTATGACAAGGCCCCGAGTTAGGTCAAGTCAAGTTGGTAATAGAGAATTTAGTTCATGGTTAATTGGGAGCCCATAAATCTATGTCGAGTAGAGTCTCTTTTAAGGGTGTGGAATGCGCCACACTCATAAAAGAGAGGCTACAAGGCATTTTGGAATATTTCACTTTCTTTGTATTTTATTTTCAAGCTAGGAGTCTAAGTCCAGGAATCTTCTTTAATCTGGTCTTTTTTGCTTTTCAGATCATGCCTCACTAATATGAGATGCAAGGTAACTCTTCTATCCTGGCTGGGGACAATATTGAAAGGATACATACTACTTAGGGGATCCATACTTGGTCTAGGGGTCATCCCTAATATTTTTTGAGTTCTGCCGATTACTACTAGTCCTCCTCAGGGTGAGGTGACTAATTCAGAATTTCATTAATCGATTCATGTTATTGGTCATTTGGTTCTTGCTCAGACTGTGTAGGGTGCATCTGATATTTCATCTGCTGAGGCCACAAGGGTTGGTAAGTTTATGAAGATAAAATCATCCTACTTTTACTGGTGTGAAGGTGGAGGACGATCCTCAGGGTTTCTTTGATGAAATGGAGAAAATCTTCAGTGTGATACAGACCATGAATGTGGATGGGGTGAATTTTATTATTTATCAACTTAAAGATGTGGCATGCTAATGGTAAAAGGAGTGGGATAAGGCGAGAGGTGATGTTGAGCAGTCGAATCTATGGGATACATTCTTTAATGTATTTTTGTATCTCTTATTCTCAGAAGTTGAGGGAAGCGAAGGTATAGGAATTTATTAATTTGAGACATGGGAAAATGTCGGTCAAAGAATATGCCTTGAAATTTCATCAGTTGTCGAGCTATACTATGGAATTAGTGTATGACATGGGGTCTAGGATGAGATAGTTCATTTCTGGACTATCTTGAGATTTGATCCTTGAAAGCAACATGCATTAAAGATCAAGGATATGGACATTTTTATGTTCATTTTTCATATGCAACAAGTGGAGGAAAAAATAGGAAGCAAGCTGCATTTGGGGCAAGGCAGGGTAAGAAGTTCATGTCATCTAAATAGGGTGGTTCTCAACAGCAAGGTTGCCTGGATATTGGTAATTGTACAAATAAGAAGTGGGGGAATTTTTATTTTTGTTATTGGTTATTGTTTCGGTTTTTGCATAGTTATTGGTTGGCTTTCGGATGACTGGACTCGTTTGGGTCGGTCACGGTCAGAGACCTATCTTAGAGTATGGATTTGTGCAAATACCTTACCTTGTTATATGTTCGGAATTTATCCATCCCAGGGTTTGCATTAGTATAGTTAGGTTGGGTATCGACTGTGTTTATCGGCCATGTTTGGACTTGGGATGCCCATTATGACAGGGCCTCGGGCCGGGTCTAGTTAACCATGCAATAGTCCCATTAAAATTCCAACAATATGGTAAAAGTATTCTCATAGATATTCTATATAACATGTTTAGGGAATAGTGTTACGAAAACCAAGACCAACTACCAATTAATCATTCTCATTCAACCAATCATCCAAACCCTCATTAAAGTATGTAAATCCATAATTAAAACATGGGAAAATCATAACCAAGCATTTCTAACCAAAACCCCCAACACATGATTGAAAGCCCAAAACCATGCAACAATTTTGCAATGAAAACAATTCATAAAATAGGACTTTAGTTTGAACTAACAATGAAGGAGAAGTATCTTGCCTTAGATTATGAAGATGATGTAGAGAATTCACCCGTACAAGCCCCAAATTGATCCTATCGATAAAACCCTAGCGTTTCTTTACCCAAGATCCTTAGAGAGAATTGGAGAGAGTTTCTAAGTGTTTAAGATTCGAATATTAGGGTAAATTATGTCCCAAAAGAATTGTAAGTCATAGGGCATTAAGATGTTAAGTGTGGAAATGTATAGATTCCCCTACTTAAACTGTATAAAAATCCAGTAGGAGGGTACGACTACCCCCTATAAGTCGTATCCCACCTTACGAGTGGTACCCACTACTTGTTTCCTAGGACTCCCCTTGGACCCCGACACTACATACGCTGATCAAAGGAAAGTTGTATCCAATCATACGACTTGTACCCTTAAACTATACCCACCAAAGAATGGAAATAAAAAAGGATCTGGACACTCTCCACCATATGAGTGAATGGAATGACTCGTACCCTATCTTATGGATCATGGTGAGTCACTCATACTGAAATCCAAATTATGTTATGAAGTTTAAGTTTAAGTGATGGAAAACCCAAACCATATGAACCATCACCTACCATAGTACACAGCGAAGTCATACCCACACTAGAAATCAATCCAACCCGTCAACAACACTAATAAGCATACGCAACCTTACCCAATCATATGACTATTACCCCTAAGTGGTATGATGTCCATAAACCAAAAATCCAAGAATTTTTTTAAGGTTCCAAAACCAAAGGTTTTTTACCAAATTATCTAAATAAGGCAAGTATGATTAACTTTATAGAACAGTCATAGAGACCTAGTCCAAGCAATAAGACTAATCTCTCCTCTAATACCTCATACTATAAGGAACAAATCTCTCTAAAAAGGCATCAACAAACAGATCCTCAGTCATCTCGGGAGAATTAAGAAGTCTGCAACAAACCAATGGCTTCCACCAATCTCTAGCAGAATCTCTCAACTAATAGGTATTTTAAGTAAATCTATGCAACTCAAGCGAACCCAAATTATGCAACTTTTCTTGAAAATAAATTAGGAACTCATAGGCATCCTTCTTCATAGAACAACTGAATATAGTAGGACCCAAATAACTATGTCTCTCAAACCTTATCTGATCCTAAAAAAAAAATAAGTAAACTTATAGCGAGAGGAAACATAATGAATCTAGTAGGCTCAAATCCATCTAGGGGCAAATATATGAAGTCTGAATACCTTATCCCAAAATACCATACCCAGGTATTGGCCTCAGTAAAGGAAGTACTTAGGGTATGAGGAACAAAGAGCAGAAGTTGGTGTAATTATAGGATCCACACTTAGGACTGGAGGAACACCCAACATAACAAAAGGAGAATCCTCTATGTGGGTTATCAAATGCACCAACAACCCCTCTAAAATTGGGGTAGATAAACTTTGACGAACTTGAACTAAACCTACTCCCCCAACATGCTCAACTTGAGGCTCAAGGGAGAGTCTCCTAGCATTTCTCCAAAATGGGACTAATCCATGGCCTTGTTCACTCCCTTAAGTCTATCCTTGAATAAACGCTTGCCCTGTAGGTGAAAGGATTCATCTTTGCTCTAGTGAGACCTACTCAACACTTTCAGCGTAGAAAGAGTAAAACACAACTCAAATCAGAAGGTATAAATTAAATTTGCATGATAAGGGATAAAATAAGGGAGTTTCCTAAATACCCGCTATAATCTCTCAAAGATAGATGCTAACATCTAAGTATCAATCGGCGAGAATATTAGATATACCTTGATTATACTATAGAGAAAAAGGAACCTGGTTGCTCTAATACCTATTTATCCTGACCAAAAAATAAGGGACATGCTGGAACTTGTCACGGTGAATGTTAAAAAGAATTCTCATTAATTATTTCCATCCATTCAAGAATTTCCACTTTATTAATATCCATTCATTATTCCCAACCATCAAAGAATTTCCACATGATTAATATGCTAGTAGAGTATGAATACATAAAATTACACAATTTGGAACCACAATATTTTTTTCATCAAGCAAAACATAATTACTCTATATACATAGGCTATCAATATCACACCAGACCCCACATGGCCACACATATCATATAGTATATCAAATCCACTATATGTCATCACATATAGGACCCCACATAGGTACAATAAAACAAGATAGACATTTTTCATAATTAGCTTCGATCCTTAACATGCATTTTATATCATCTTAACTACCTTACCCAGTCTAAAGAAGTTAAGCCATAACCTACCTCGAAGGCCAAAAACCAGTCTTCGTTACATTAACCCTGAATCCCTACTTCTCATGAATGTACACAAAATAAATAAAAAAACATAAAAAATAGAATCTACGCTTGAAAAGAAATACAACAACACTCAATTAAAAAACCTAGTTTCAAGTCGGTGTCAAAATGAACCCCCAAAATATGTTTTCAAAAAAGAAGGAAAAAATCATAACTTTATTTAAAAAATATGTTCCTTATGTTTTTAGGAGTATAAAACTAAAAACCCAAGAAAAAATGAGTTAAAAATGAGCTCCAAATTGTAGAAAAACCATTTTAAACTTTACTGCGTAAAATCCTTGAAATCAATTTAAAAATCAAGAATCAAAGTTTTTTTTAAGATGGAATTGTGGAAAATGGATAATGATAGGATTAGAAACTCATTTGAGAGAAAAAGTAGTGAAATTGGGGTTTAAATTGGTGAAATATACTTTTTAGGCCTCACGGGCCAAAATTCCCAAATGTCATACTTAATACATGCTTAAAAAAAGATTTAAGGTTAATGATAGAAGATATTAGTTGAACATAGTGTTATGGAGCTTACACAATCTTAGAAATGGAGAATGTTTCTCAAAAGCACAAAACTCTAAGCTCCAAGTGTCAAAAATGGTAAAAATAGTGAAAACATTGGTATAAATATACATATTACTTGCGATCGCAGAAGAAGAACGCAATCGAAGTACGTTGTCTAATAGAGTTATTGTGATTACAGAAAAGTGTTGTGATAATGAATGTTGACCTTCTGGTCCAATTACGATCACGACCCAAGGCTCTCGATCATGAGTGCACCAAAGAATTGGTGCTCCAGTTGGGGACTTGGTATAATTCCAAGTCTCTAAGTCCCTCGAGATTTATTAAGAATCTCATTAAAATAAATGAACTATTCTACCCTATCAAATTTGGTGATTGGGACTCAATGACGATATCAAATTTTCAAAATATTATTATTTTTACAAAATTGACCCCTAGAATCCAAAATAAGAACTTTCCAAATCAAGGGTCGAAATGAGATTTAGAAGTAATGAAACTGCACCCACCATGTTACTATCCTAAAATTTATGTTTCAGATCTAATGGAATATTCCATTGTACCATCCATAACATGGATCCAAAAATAATGATTGAAGTTCACTATAAGGCTTTTTAAGCCTCCAAAAACTATAATATCACATAAAAGACCTCAAAATGCATCAAGAACACAACAATAACCCCCACACCCCAATAGTATCACAACACATCTACGGGTAGTGTTAAAGTAGTTAAATACATAGTAACACCTATTTCACATATTTCATAAAAAATTAGGTCATTGTTAGATGACATGCTTGTTTGTGAAACATGTTGTCTATGTTTTCATTGTAGTGATAGCTTGAGTATCTTTCTTGTAGTAGTTGTGTGAGATATTCCATTTTGTAGTTATAAATTTAAAGAGTTTTTTGAGTACTAACAAGGATTTAAGTGTGGGGTGATAATCTTAGGTTGATTTATACACCTAAGTGTTGTTATCTAGGCTTAAATTACTTAATTATAAGGACTTTTCGTGTAATGAGTTACTATTTGTATAAATTATAATATAATTTATAAGTGACCTATTTATAATATTTAAAATGTTTTCATATAAAAGTTGGAAGAATAATGTACATTTAAAGTTCAAACGAGATAATTAGTACTCTTAGCTTGAGTTATATCATATTCTAGTTCATCTTGTGTGATTCAATCTTTGTTAAAGTTCTAATTAGTTATGTTTATTGTTATTGGATGCCTAATGAGATGAATAACATGATATTCGGAGGATTTAAAATCTCTTTTTGAAGAGGAAACCCAACCACGAAGTAAGGAACAAAAACCAAACGCATGTAGTATTTGATGTCAAAATCTAGAATTTGTGGACTTAGGGGCATGTCATGCTACCTAGCCACTGCTATAAGGGGATGATACATCCTTGGTTTCATTGAAAATTTTACAAACCAGTAGCCTTCTTGGATATCAGTATGCCACACTGCCTAGGCAGTGCGATAAAGGCCTGGCATGCTTGTTATTTCAAGTTGGCAAATTTTGCTCCAAGTATAAATAGGACTCTCTTATTCTTTTGTATTTAACTTTGAAGAACTTGGGTAATAGTGACATAGTTGAGAGTGATTCAATTAGTCTTTTTACTCTTTTCCTTTAGTTTATTCTTGTATTCTTACTTGGATTCCATTACTTTGATTCTTTGTAATTCTATAAGTGGCTAAACACCCTCATCTTGGGTTTAGGTCAAGAGCATAAATTCTTTTTCTTAATTAATCAACTTAGTTTATGTCATTATCATTACTAATTCATCATGTATCCTTTATTTTAGTGTCTTATGGATTTGGGCGACTTGGTATAAATGCATAATTCTATCAGGAACTTGGATAAATGAATGATAGAATAGAATGGGGATAAATAGGATGGGATTATAACCATTCAATGAATTGATCTTATGATTTGTGGTTAGGATAGGAATAATCCTAATTTTCTCTATTTGGTTCATGATCTTGAGCGTATTTATATGTCCAAGCATTGATATTCACCCATAATAGATCTTGTTCTATGCACTAAATGTATCATTCTTGTTGTATTTGATGTGTAATTTAATAATTAGGCTAATGTATATGATTAGTGATGCAAAGTTGATTTTTGATGGACTCAAATAAAATTGGATGCATGATGGGAAGAGTGTGATGATTTCTACTTTCGCATTGGTTTTATGGACTTGAGAAAAAGTGGATTGAGCTTGATAAGCATACATTTGAAGGCGGTGGCAGGTGAAGAAGCAATTCCCTAAGAAGGAATATGCGTTAGTGTAATTTTCAGATTAGAGGGGATTTCCAGTGCGGGTCCATGATTAGCCCATGATGAGGACCTTATTCTTGTGTTCTAAGAGACGTGACACACAACTGTTTACCTCGGAGTAACCCACGCAACACAGATTTCTCTCCCATGCAGTAACAAAGGTAGTGCGAAGGTCTTTCCCCGCAAGGATAAAATTGACCTACTATAAAATGAACACTTATAGATAATAGAGACTACGTTGAAGATGTACAATAGAGGAAAAAACACTTTTAATACTTCTCTTAGAGTTCTTTGAACTTCAATCTTCTAACATTACTTTGTGATATATTTAATTATTCATTTTTGATGTTGAATTCGAACATGAGTGTCTAAACACCCTTGTTCAGTGGTTGAGACCGAAGAAATGATTGCGCTTTGATATTTTTTTATCTTAGTTAATCGTTGAATTATTTTATGGGTTATTCTTAAAATCTTATGTTTACTATTATGATGATTGGCCACCATTAAAATAAACCTATATTTATATGTAAACCCGGGAGGAGAATCATAGGATAGTATGAAAAGAATAAGAAGCAAGGTTCTTATTCTTTTACAAAAATAAGGAATTTGAATTAGCGTATAGGATAGGGATATACCTAGAAGCCTTATTGGTTCACTTGCAGGCTGATAGCTTAATGAAACTAATTGTTTTTTTCCATCCCTGCTCAACGATGTAGTAATAATGTCCTGTTAGGTTGAAGATTAGAGGTCGGGTGACCATAATTATACTATCAACCTTGTGAGTCAATAACCCAATAATCAACTAAACTATATAGGAATAGAGATTTGCAAGATTGTTAAAAGTGTCTCAACCGTGGAATCCTCATTATTATTGTTCACAACTCAGCTTACATTCATATTATTGGCATTTGTTATCTCATTATTAATTATATTTTTGTTTAAAACTTCACAATCATCTTGATACCTTGAAACACTTAATGCATTCTTGTAGAAACATAAAGTTGGTTGACTTTATAGTTACATAGTCCTTGTGGATGCGATATCTGACTATTTTAGTCACTATATTTATTGTACGGTCGCGTGCACTTACATGTGCGTTAGACCGCATAAGTTTTAGGTGTCATTGTTGAGGAACATTATAATTAGAACTTTTTAAAATTATTGGTTTTTGATATTATGTTTAAGTGTTAATGACTTGATCTTGGTTGGCTGACTTTTATAGGTATTTGAAACAATGAGCTAGCAAAGGAGAGAGAATTGGTTAGGCCATATTTAGATCTAGAGCAAATATTTTATTAGAAGTAGAGGGTAGCAGTCATTCAACAACTAATTCAACACTTTGAAATAGAGGAACAAGTTGATCTAATCTCGTTGATCCATTTGATCAAAATGTTGCACAAGGTCTAGCTCCAGCGGTTCTAGTTACTCCTGTTGAAGTAGCATCCAAACCTATTCGTGAAGTGGAAATCCTACTTATAAACCATGCTACTAATTACATCTGCAAGCCAGAGGTGGGTGGTCAATTTGAATTAAAGCAAAATATGGTACAGTTATTGTGTTCGAGTTGATAGTTTACAGGGTTCTCACATGAGTATCCACTACAACACATATAAATTTTCTTGGAAATTAGTGATACCTATATTCCTGTTGGGGTATCAACTGATTATGTTAGAATGACACTCTTCCCATTTTTCTTTAATTGGGGAATATAAGAGGTGATTATATGCTAAACCACAAAAATCAATCACTTCCTGGGATGATCTGGCTTGAAAATTCCTTATTAGATTTTTCCCATCAGAAAAGACAACATGCTCAAGAAGCAAGATTCTGCATTTCATCCTTAAAGAAGGGGAAAATCTTTACCAAGCTTAGTAATGGTTTAAGGGTATGCTTATAAATTGCCCTCACCACAATTATTCTAAGCATGTACTAGTTCATTCTTTCATTGATGGTCTAAATCCCAACACCAAGATTCTCTTGGATTCATGAGAAGGTGGGCAAGCTCTTTAGAAGACTTTTGATGAATTGTATACGCTATTGAATCATATTTCACAAGGGAATACAGAGTGACATGTTGACTCAAGAAGTAATCCTAATAAAGTTGTAGGTATGTTAGAGGTAGATTAGTTTGTTGTTTTATTAACTGAGCTTGCTACAGTATAAACTCAGATAACTAACAAGTTTAGCAGTATGAAGTTGGGGTTAAACAACCAGTAGCCACAACTAATGTAGTTAAATAGGCAAATTCATATTGTGATATTGTGGAAGCAGTAAGCATTTAATAGATACTTGTGTGGTTAATAAAGATTCTGTCAATAAGTGGGGAATGCTAATCGTCAAGAGAAGCATAACATTTGTAATATTTACAATCCAAATTTAAGGAACCATCCCAATTTCTCATGGGGTAGAAATTCGGCATAGACAACAATCAGTACAAGGGGACAGTACAACAGAATCAACAATATTAAGTTTAGAATAATCAAGCCACAACTCAAACAAGCATTATGGAAAAAATATTGAAACAATTTATAGTTCTTCAAGAATATTTGGCAGAAGATATGAAGAATCAATAGTTTATTATAAAGAATTTGGAGCTGTAAATTGGTCAGATTAGGAGAGAACAAAACACTAGAATTAAGGGAGGTCTACCTAGTAATACTAAGGTGAATAAAAAATAGGTAAATATAGTAAATTGTAGGAGCATTTTGCAGCTAAAGGTGTTAGAACTTGAGAATGTAAGCCCCACAACTATTGATGGTGATAATAAAAGAATGAGGAGATAGCGATTGAAGAAAAAGTTGTAAATAATGAAACCAAAATGGAGAAGAAGACTATACCTCCAAATTTCCCCCAAAGGCATCGAAAGAACCAAGAGGTGGCTAGTTACGAGAATTTTTTAGAGCTTTTTAATTAGGTTCATGTGAATGTCACTCTTATTGATATTTTGTTGAGTGTTCCAAAGTTTGCAACGTATGTGAAAGACATAGTAGCAAACAAGAACCATTAGATGAAATATGCTATAGTAACACTTACTGAGGAGTGCAAATCCAAGATTTAAAACAAATTATCCACAAAGATGAAAGATCCACGTAGCTTTACCTTACAGATCACAATCGGGATTGCCATCACTGCTCGAGCATTATGTGATTTAGGGGTAAGTATCAATCTCATGCCTACATCTTGGTTTAGGAAGATGGAACTTTGCAATTTTGAACCCACAACCATTATTTTGAAGTTAGATGATAGATCCCTTGCTAGGAATAATGGGATTGAAGATGTATTGGTACAAATGGGATCACTTATTTTCCCAGTCGATTTTCTCATTCCTAATTTTGAACATAATCTAGTCATTTTGTTTATTTTAGGATATCAAATCTTGTCAATACGGAAGTCACTTATTGATGTTGCTACCAGGAAAATGACCATAAGAGCTTATGAAAAAGTTAAGGTCTTTGATGTGTACAAGGCAATAAATTTGCTTACGGTGTATGAGGAAACATTTTCTATTGCAGTTGTAGACCTTGAGTTAGAGCTCCACTTATTGTTATCAAAATATCCATTAGAGTGAGTTGTGATGGAACATGATATCTATGTTTACATAAAGGTTGTTAAAATTACTCAAGTTATGGATTTTGCAGAGATTAACACTAAGGTGGTTCTTTCAGAGCCATTGAATTGACCGATTGACCAATCTCTAAGGCGTCTATTGATGAAGCACAAAAATTAGGGCTCAAGGATCTTCCTCCTTATTTAAAAAATATTTTACATGGAGATGATGATACCTTACTTGTGATTTTGTTTGTTCGTTTGTCTAATGTGCTGTGAGAGAACTATTGGCAGTTTTGAAAAAAAAAGAAGGCAATTAAATAATAGATGTCAAACATCTCAGGGATTAATCCCAGCTTTCTAAATGCATAATTTATATATGCAAGAGGAATACAAAGTAAGTACGTAGAAACAACAAAAATTGAATCATGTGCTGAAGGAAGTTGTACAAAATGAAGGTTAAGTGGCTTTATGCGGGCATTATTTATCCCAATTCTAACAGCAAAAGGGTCATCCATGTACGTTGCATCCTGAAGAAAGCTTGGATGACTGTGGTGACCAACGAAGCTATTGAGCTGATTCCCACTTGCATTGTGACTTGTTGGAGGATCTACATTGATTACCAAAAGCTGAATAAAACCACGATGAAAGATCATTATCCTATTCTGTTCATTGATCAAATATTGAATAGGTTAGTAGGGCAGGAATACTATTACTTTTTGGATGGATAATTAGGGAATAATAAAATCATAATAACACCATAAGATCAGGAAAAGACCACCTTTACCAGTCCATATAGCACGTATATGTTTAAATGTATGCCTTTTGGACTTTGCAAAGATCTAGCAACGTTTAAGAGATACATTATGGCGATCTTCTACGACATGGTGGAAAAATTTGTATAGGTATTTATGGATGACTTTTCTATCTATGGTAACTTGTTTGATGTTTGCTTATAGAATCTAGATCGAGTCTTAGGCTATTGTGAAGAGACATATATTATATTGAATTGGGAAAAGTTCAAATTTTTGGTCAAGGAAGGAATCTTCGTCGTAAGGTTTCATGTAGGGGACTTGAAGTACACATAGCCAAAAGTTGAAGTCATTGAAAAGCTATTGTATCCTATAACAGTGAAGGGAGTGACAATTTTTCTTTGGCATGCAGGATTTTATAGGTGGTATATAAAAGACTTTTCTAAGATCGCAAGTCCTATGTTCAAGTTGTTGGAAAATAAAGGGCTTTTAAGGGCCTAAAGAAAAGACTGATAGAAGCACCTATCTTGATTTCTCCTAGACTGGCCATTACTATTTGAGTTGAAGTGTGATGTTAATGATATGGTTGTTAGAGATGTTTTGCAGCAGTGTAAAGATAAGGTATTTCATTCTATTTATTGTAATAGCAAAGTCATAAATGATGCCTAAATGAATTACACAATTATACAAAAAGAGATGTTAGTGATTATATGTGCCTTTAACAAATTCAAAACAAACTTGGTTGGCACCAAGGTAATTGTTCCCATAGACAATGCGGCCATCGGGTACTTGTTAAATGAAAAAGACGCAAAACCATAATTGACCAGGTGGATTCTATTGCTCTTAAAATTTGATCTAGAAATGCGTGATACCAAAAGAGCTAAAAATAAGGTGGAAAATTATATATAAAGGCTAGAGAATTGTGATCACATTACTGATGTTACACTTTACATCCGAGAAGATTTTTTAGATGGGAAATTGTTGGCGCTCAATGTGTTTGAAATTCCTTGGTATGCAGACATTGTGAATCTGTTAGTAAGTGGTATTTACCTTTCCTAAGCTACCAGTCAGCAGAGGAAGAAGTTGTTACATAATTATTATTAATAAATATGGGATGAGCCCTATATCTTTAAATAGGAAGATGATCTGATTATGTGTGGATATGTTTTAGAAGTTGAATCTAAACAAGTGCAAAAAAAGTGTCATTCATATCTTTATGGGGGCCATCATGGGGGTGAACAAATTGCTTGAAAGGTTCTATAATTAGGTATGTTTTGGCTAACATTGTTCAAAGATATGGTTTCCTTTGAAAAGGGGTGCGATCAACGTCAGAGAGTATGATCCACAATAAGGCACCATGAGATTTCCCTAAGAACATATTCTTAATATTAAGGTATTTAATGTTTGAGGTATAGACTTTATTGGGAATTTCCACCATCTTATGGATTACGTATCCAAGAGGGTAGAAGTTGTTGTCCTCCCTACGAAGGATGAGATATTTATGATAAAGTTTGTGAAGAAGAATATCCTCTCTCATTTTGGCATGCCTAGAGCTATTATTAGAGGTGGAGGTATGTATTTTGTGAACACTAGGTTTAAATTTTTTTAGCTAAATATGGTGTTTGGTACTAGGTGGCCACAACGTATCACACATAAACAAGTGTCCAAGTAGAGGTATTTAATTGTAAGATCAAGCAGATATTGTAGAAAACAGTAAATGGTCAGCGTAAGGATTGGTTAGAGAAGTTGGATGATGCACTTTGAGCGTATAGGACAGGATATAAAATAACCATTAGGTCCTCTCCCTATATCTTGGTATATAGGAAAGCTTTGCACTTGCCTGTTGAGCTTGGCCATCAAGCTTACTAGGTAGTAAAGAAATTGAATCTCGATATGAAGGTTGCTGGAGAGAATAGATTGCATTAACTAAAAGAACTTGATGAGTTTTGCTTACATGCTTAAGAGAATGTAAAATTGTACAAAGAGAAAATCATGGAATGGCATAATAAGCATATTCCAAATTGATCTTTTCAACTTGGACAACTTGTGTTGCTATTCAATTCAACATTGAAGTTGTTTTCAAGTAAACTAGGCTCCAAGTAGTCTAAACCTTTGTAGTAGAGCGAATGATGTCTAATAGAGCTGTTGAGATATGGAACAAGGAGAAGATTAGAATATCATTGGTGAATGGATAGAGAGTGAAGCATTATTAGGCATATCATAGAGATCAACACAATACGTCCATCACCTTTGCGGACGAATAAAGTTGCATTGGTTCGTGACACAACGTTAACTAAGGCATTGCATGGGAGTCAACCCATTAATATAATGTAATAGTGTAGTTTATTTCTTAGTTCTTAAATGAAAAAAATAAAAAAGAAATAAAAATACAAAAAAAGGTGTCATGCCACGACCAAAACAAAGGCATTGTGTGGGAGGCAACCAACTTTTTCTAATGTTAGTTTGTTGTTTTTGTTTAGTGTGCAGGAATGAGAAACCTGGTGGCTTGAGGGAATATGAGAAGTGAGTGAAACTGCGTCAAAGTAATGCTTTCAGGTATGTGAAATACACACCATGCAGAGGTACAGGGTGAAAAGGAATGTGGGAATGGAATATTACCCTAGAATGCTAAAATACTTGGCAAAAAATAAAATTTCCAGAATCTCTATACAATATGCCCATGATGCGTCGCTTAGTCCAATTAAATAGGTGGGGTAATTGGAGGCTTAGTCCCATGAATTAAGTGGGGTGATATAAGGATTAGTCCTATGAAGTAAGTAGCGCGACCCATGGATTAGCCTCGTGAAATAAGTGATGCGGTGTTGACCCCCACCTCATTTATCCATGTAAAACACAAGGAAATGGTCCCCTAAATCCTCCTTTAATTTATATACCTGTACCTACCCATAAAAAAAATCCATGTCTTATCTCGTAGTAGCTTGCTTATAGAGTTGAAGACTTAAAATAAAGTTTTTCTAAGTGTTAAAGAATATTATTCTCATTTTGAATTCTCTGTCTTTAAGAATTTTATTTTTGACCTTTCCGACCTTTATTTCTTGATTTTTTTGTTGATAGATGATGGTGCAAGTCAATAGTACGTCTTGGGTGCATTTTAGGGGAAAAATATACTGGTTTGAAATGCCTTTGAAATGCTCCAGCATTTTGGGCACAGTTTGGGCGCATTTTAGGGGCAGATTCAGGATCAACTTCAAATGATCATAACATCCTTTATATATTGAACTGGGAGAGATGCTATATATAAAATAAAATATCTTTGAGTATTTTTTTTAATGCCACTGATTTTATCCAAATCCAACTTCTCAGCCAAAAGTTATGTCCGTTTTACTTCAACATAACTGCCAGTCAACTGGCAAAAATTTCTGTGATATTTTTGATTTCTTTAGGGGTAAAATGGACATAGCCCATCCTCTATCATACACTAACATGAGATATAAGGATTAATTGACCAAAATATAGTCATTTTCTTCTAATTGTTCAAGAACCAAACCCCTTAGTCCCAAAATCAAAATCAAAATCACTCAAAATTCAACCGTAAATTTAAAAATTTATTTAAGATTCGAAATCCCCATTGTGAGGGATACAAGAAGCACCCATCAATTGTTCGTATAGCATACCTAACGCGAGTGTTCATTCAAAATCTTCTAATTAAAGGTACGTGGAGTTTTTCTAAAAATCTCATCGGCATAGAAATCATTATTTTAAGAAAAGAGTTTCCAATTTATTAATATATTCATATTATAGAAACATTGATGATATTGTTTTGGTCTTTAGTCCTTCCCCAAATTGTTTTAAATTGATAGATGTATATATGTACGTACTTTAATGTTGATGATTGAATTGAGAGCATGATTCATGTAAAAATCCCTATCTTGTTATGATTTTCTTTACTTATCATATGTTATGGATTATCTTGAATGCATCATTGAAAAGCATGATATGAAATGCTTTAAGTATTTTTATAATTGGATTATGATTTTGCTTTCAAAAAAGAGGGAAGTTATGTTGATAAATGTTTAAAATATTCATGTAACGAAAGATTGCATGATTTTGCCAAAAACACATGACCACCATATGTTTGAAGGATTCTTGCATACTATTGAATTATGTTTTGAAACATGAAATCTCTTAAACTATTTGCATGTTTGGGTTGTCTAAATTAAGTTTTCATGAAAGACTTATGTATGGTACAATGTGGATCAGAATTAGGACTTGCATGTTTTGGTGTAACAACACAAACTCAATCGAAGCCATAGTAATTCAGAACAAACTAGAACACATATTTCAAATTAGTTTTTTATATGTTGAAACTAGAAATATGCATGATTCAGAACAGGATAAAGCATAAAGAGAGCTTAGGTGGTTCCCAAAACAATGATTTGCCGATCCAAGTATATTATTATACGCTGGAGTAGTGCCCTGCGGTGTATAAGACTAAGACACTCCAACCCTTGCGGCACACATGGGTTGGGGGCTTCTCCGCTGAGTCAATTGCGGATTCCATATAGCCCGTGGAATATCAGACTTGAACGGGAGATCCACCTAACTCAAAAGTAATACAATGATCAAAAATGATATGGTCAAGATGGTTTATGATTTTCAGAAAAGTGCCCATGTGTTTTGAAACTATTTTATACATGATGATTTGTAACCCGGTCTCAAACTATTTTATATTTATGTAAATTTGTTATTTTGGATTTCTTTGCGTACAAGTACATCGGTATTACACCACTGCCCTACCTCTCAGGTTCTGAGGCTCAGTCTAAGGATCTAGATAAGTAGTAGATTTCATCAGACAGAATTGTAGTGTTTAGTTGGTGAGCCTTCTTTATTTTAGAAGGCTTGTTTACTTTCCGACAATTATTATTAGTTATGGTTTTGGTCTACTGGGGACCTTGTCCTAGTTTTTAGATTATGTTAGTGATCATGTAGTAGCGATTTCACAAACGGTTTGCAGATGTTTTTTAGATAGTTTTGGATTTCATTCTATATTGCTAACTTTATATTAGATTTATGACCATGATTCTGTTTGTAATAAGTTCTTCATTTCCTTATTTATGTATGAATGATGTTTATGATTTCAATTTCGAAGGGTGTCCGGGCCTTTATTATTTGGGATGCTCATCACGGCCAGAGCCTCGATTCAGGTAAGGACAAGCTTGGTATCAGAGCATGGTTCATGGTCCCAGGGTGTCTGCGAAATAACATTGGGTAGAGTCTTGTTTATGGGTGTGTAGTGTACCACACTTATAAGTATGAGGCTGCTAGTCATTTAGGAATGTTTCCCCTCTTTGTGATTTAGTTCATGCTTTGGTGTCTAATCTGTCCTCTAATCAATGATCTCTTACTTTTCAAAAAAAAATCATGCCTCCTGATCGCTTCAATAATCCGAATACTCAGGATAATAGAGTCCGCCCCACACATGGGATGCGGACCCATAATAGAGCGCACACCCTAGAACCTGTGCCTACTTCAAGAGTACCTCCAGTCCCGACCAAGCCTCCTCGAGCTCCAAAAACAAATGTTAGTTATTGCCAATCTTCTTAGAGGGACATATCGAATTTAGAATTAAGATAATCCATCCACATGCTTGCACAACTGGTAGGCGCACAAACTCAGAGGTTGGAGGATACTGGGTCTGTATCTGTTACTTTCGAGGATACTAGGGTGGTCCAGTTCATGAGAATGAACCAGCCCAAATTTACTGGCACTAAGTTAGAAGAGGACCCACATGAGTTTATAGATAAATGAAGAAGATTTTTAGAGTAATACATGTGGATCAAGTAGAAAGGGTTGAGTTAGCAGTATACCAGCTTAAGGATGTAGCTAACCAATGGTATAACGAGTGGTAGGATGCAAAGGGTGAGAGTGTTGATCCTGCCATTTGGATCGAGTTCGTGAAAGCTTTTCATGACCGATTCTTTCCTTTAGAACTAAGGTAAGCCAAAGCAGAGAAATTCATGAATCTTAAGCAGGGAAAAATAAGTGTCTAGGAGTACACTCTGAAGTTTAACCAACTGTCCCATTATGCACCGGAGATGATAGGTAATATGAGAGCCCAGATAGAAAATTTGCATACAGCCTTTCAGATGATCTTGTTCTCGAATGTTAGGGAGCAATGCTGAATAGGGATATGGATATTTCTAGGCTATCAGTCTACATATGGCATGTTCAGAAAAAAAAAAAAGAAAATCACCGAGTCCAGGGAGAAGGACAGGCAGGTGAAGAGAGCCAAAATAGCAGACCAGAGTCACAGTCAGCAGCAAAATGGTAACTGGGGTAACAAATTACAAAAGAAAAAGTTTTGGGGCAAGGTACAATCTGCAGCTAGCGCCTCAGTGCCAAGACCCCCAGTTGATAGACGATCCTAGAGTTTTCAGACTAATCATGTATCCAAGGCGAATGATACCCAGTCACAAGGCAGTATGGCAAAGCAGGATCGTACTTTTCCATGGTGTGAGACTTATGATAAGCATCATCCAGGAAGGTGTCATCTGGGCTTACTGGTGTGTGATCATATAGTCAGACGGATTATTTTTAGAGGGATTGCCCTTTGGCTATAAGGAGTGTTGGGGCTGCCAAATCTCAGGCAAACTCTCTACACCACCACCGTCTCAAATGGGCGCCCCTACAGCTGTCGGGAGCGGTCGCGATTAGTTGCACACCTTGACCAACCATCAGGAGATAGAGACCTCACCAGATGTAGTGAATGGTACATTGCATGTAATGCTTGATCTCGGGTCTACCTTATCCTATGTGAACCCGTATTTGGCTATTAGTTTTAGGTTTGAGCCCGATGTGATTGCTGAAACTTTTTTTATTTCCACCCTATTAGGAGATTCTGTTATGGCTAGGAGGGTATACAGGAATTGTGTTGTATCTATTTCTAGTTGGGATACCATAGCTGTCCTTTTAGAGCTTGATATGGTTGATTTTAATGCCATCTTAGGGATGTACTGGCTCCCTGTGGTAAATAACTTTCCAAAAGTCTTTCCAGATGATCTTCCAGGAATACCAACTGATAGGGAGATAGATTTTGGCCTTGATTTATTGCCAGATACCCAACCTATTTCTATTCATCCATATAAAATGGTTGCTACAGAAATGAAAGAGTTACAAGAGTAGCTGAAAAATCTCCTAGATAAAGACTTTATCTTTCCTAGTGTTTCTCCCTATGGTGTGCTATACTTTTTATGTGAAAGAAAGACGGTTCTCTTCGTATGTGCATAGATTATTGCCAGTTGTATAAGGTCATAATTAAAAATAAATATCCCCTTCCTATGATTGATGATCTTTTTGACCAGCTTCAGGGTGCGTGGTGTTTTCCAAAGATAGACCTTTGTTTGGGATACTACCAGTTGAAGAGAGTTGGATATTCCCTAAACAACTTTCTAAACCAGATACAGCCATTATGAATTCTTAGTCATGTCCTTCGGGTTGACTAATGCCCCTGCAACTTTCATGGATCTAATTAATAAGGTCTTTTGTTAGTTTCTGGATCTGGTTGTTATAGTATTCATTGATGACCTCTTAGTATATTGTAAGAGTGAAGAGGACCATGCTAATCACCTTTAAAGTATTCTTCAGACTCTCAAAAATCATAAGTTATATAAAAAAATTTCCAAGTGTGAATTATGGCTGAATGTTATTGCTTTCTTGGGGCATAATGTGTCTTATGAGGGAATTAAGCTTTATCCCCAAAAGATTGAGGCAGTGAGAAAATGGCCCCAACCCACGACTCCAACTGACATTCGGAGCATCTTGGTTTTGGCAGGGTATTATAGAAGATTCATAAAAAGTTTTTCTTCTATAGCTGCTCTACTTACTAAGTTGTCTCAGAAAAAGGTGAAATTTGTGTGGTCTGACTCATGTGAGAATAGTTTTGAGAAGTTGAAGGACAAGTTGACTACTGACCTATGATGACTCTTCTGGAAGGTACAATAGGTTTTGTTGTATACTGTGATACGTCCCAAGTGGGACTCGGATGTATTTTTATACAACTTGGTAAGTGATGATAGGCGAAATTACGCGCCTATATCAATATATTTTGCCCATATTTTAGCCTAGTTTTGAGAACAAATTATATATTTCATGCACTTTTAGTCCTTTTTCCTGTAAATGAGCTAACGAACATGATTAGTAAAGTTTCAGGTATAAATGATGCAAAATTTAGCATTTTATGGCTTACTTGACGCAAAAGAAAGCTCACGAAGAAAGGAAAAGGAGTGTACACGCCTAAGGACCAAAACTGCAGAATGGAAAATCTGTCCTGGGCTAAAACAGCATTTCTGAAGACTTTGGGGACTTACAGACACAAAGCTGGATTTTGACAATGATACATTAACCTAGTACAATTGGGTTATGTATTTCATTAGTTTATTTGGATTAGGAGAATGTTACATTAACCTAGTACAAATGGGTTAAGTATTTCCTTAGTTTAGTAGGATTTGGTTATTTATTTCATTAGCATAGTAGGAGTAGGATAGGAGTATTATAAATACCCTATCATGCTAGAGATTTTTAATTAAGTCCTTCCTTAGTGGAGAGACACATTCTACTTCTCAATTACAACTCTTCTAATCTTTCCATTAATTCTATTTTTCTTCTTCTACTCTTCTATTCTTAAATTCCACAACAAGAGAATCGTTACCAAGCCAAGGAAACACGCCACACGCCAATCACTTGACCTACACGCCATTACGCCATATTGTGATATACTAACAATGTCAATCGTGATCTCCTTCGCATTCATGGGTAACTTAACTTCTTTGTTGGGGTTATGGAAGCCGAATGAGTTACTATCTATTGCTGTGAGTTTGTGAGTTCAAGATACGTATATTGGTTATATCATTATTCTCTTCATCTTAATCCACATTCTTTGCGGTTGCAAACGCAAGAATACGCCAGTCTAACATTTAACTTGTTCGAGAGAAAGGTTATTTGTCTAGAAAAGAGATAATGTCAAGGTAGTAGGACACCCTTTCCTATTAAAAAGCTAGTGTCGTAACTGGACTAACCTCTTGGAGAATTCGTACCGTTAGACACGCTTTAAGCTCGAGAGAGTTAAAGTGAAATAGTCCTTTTTTAGGTCGAGAGACGCTTGGATTTACCATCGAATACAATTCTCTATAAGCAATTGCATGTCAGAATTCTACACACTCATAGCCAATAGAGACGTATACCTCAGAAGGTGGACACAACCCCAATGCTTCAATTCTCATTGTTTACAACTCACGTAACAATCTCTCTCTCTTTACTTTATTATTTTTAGCTTTTGTTTACATTACTTGCACAACAAGAATCCCCCCTTCTTATGAGACTTGCACCAAAAGTTTAGTAATTTTACTTACATGTTGGCCAAGCTATTCCCTATGGGATCGACACCCAACCCAGGTTGGGTTCTATATTTTCTAACGACCGCTTTACACTCCCACGAGAGCTGTAGATTGTGCGTTATCAAAAATTGGCACCGTTGCCGGGGAATACGAGTGTCGATCAAGTTCGTGATAATTACTAGACCCTTTGGTCAAAGATTCTCGTACTTTTACTTTTAGTTTTTGTTTTTGTTTCTTGCAGGTTTTTACTTTAGTGCATGCCCCATACTAGAAGTTATGGTCAACCGTTATTACCAATCAATCCTGAAGCACAACGAATTAGAAGAATAGAAGCACAAGCTGAAATCGACAGGATGGCTGCTCAACACGAGCAAGCAAGATTAGCTGCTCTTGCCGCTGCTCAAGTCCAACAACAAAACATTGATAATCCTGGGCGAGCCACAAATCCTGACGATGAGGATTTAGGTGACGACGAGTTGATAAACCCAATGCATGTTGCGGAAACTACAACACCTACCAACAGAATATGTCGACAAGCGCGGTATAGGTATGATCGCCAACCCATGCAGCCAGCTTTGGACAATGATGATGATGATCTTGATGGTGCCGGAGCCACTGGAGCAATAATTCCACCGCCATTAGCACCCGGAGCCAAGTTCAACATCACAAGCACCATGATTCAGTTATTGCAACTCAAGGGATTATTTGGTGGACTAGCAGGCGATGATCCGAATATGCATCTCATCAACTTTATTTCTACATGCAAGTCCTTTGACAATCCTGGTGTTGGTCAGAATGCTATTCGATTACGTCTATTTCCATTGTCTCTGTCTGGGGAGGCAACATTATGGTTGAATGGGCTGACTCCTGATTCAATTACAAATTGGAGGCAATTGAGAGACGCTTTCCTATAAAAATTCTTTCCGCCATCCAAAAGGGCTCAATTGAGAGATGAAATCAGCAACTTTCGTCAGCTTCCCTCTGAAGCTCTTCATGAAACATGGCAGAGGTTCAAGACAAAGCTAGCGAGATGCCCAAACCATCACATGACTAATGTTCACCTCATGGAGATCTTGTATAGAGCCTTGAATTCAATAACTAAACCAGTGGTGGATAACGCAGATGGAGGTTCTTTCATGGACCTCACCTTTGGTCAAGCAAGCAATATGCTAGATCGTATGACGAAACAAAGTAGAGCTTGGCATACCAGGGATTCTGAGGTAGCAAGCCCCACTTTATCTATTGGCATGACTGCAGACCAACGAAGAAGAGAAGAAGAACATGATCAAGATATGGCGCACATGAAAACCCAAATGGATCTTCTTACAAAGCATCTATTAGGGAAGACTGAAAAAGTAAAAGTGATTGCGTCAAAAGGAAGAAAAGAATCTGATTCGGAAGAGGAGGCCAACTACTTGAACAATCAGGGGGGTTTCCGAGGGAATACCCAAGGAAACCAAGGTCGGAACTATTATGATAAATCTGGAAGCAAAGACCAAGGTAGTTGGAAGAAAAACAATGAAAAGATTGGTTTGTACGTTCCCCCTGGTAGACGTGATACCACTACATCTAATTCTGGAAGTATGGAAGACATGATGGCCAAGTTATTGAAAGGAGTGGAAGCAACGAGCGCAGGAGTTATGGAGGTAATTAATGATTTGTCCTCCATGAAACAATTAGTAGATTCACATTCCACTTCAACTAGAAAACTAGAGCAGCAATTCAGGCAGCACTCAACCAAAGAAAGGCCGGCACTTTACCTAGCGATACTGTGCAAAACCCAAGGAATGATGGGTTATGCATGGCCATCACTACCAGAAGTGGTAAGGTGCTGGAAACTTCAGAAAAAGGCAAGCAAGTGATTGACGAAGTTGCGGACATGGATGACAACACAAAAGGAGAAGATGTCGCAGCTACTACTCCTGGCGTCAACAACGCCACATCCAGCACTGTGCAGCCTGAAAAATTGGGAAAACGGAAGAAAGAGGAAAAGAAAACCGCGGAGAGAACACTTCCATACCCACCACCACCTTTTCCCCAAAGATTGAAGAAGGTGGCGGATGACACTAAGTTCAGCAAATTTATGACTATGCTCAAGCAGCTGACCATTAATGTTCCATTGGTGGAGGCACTTGAACAAATGCCTGGATATGCAAAGTTTATGAAGGACCTATTGACAAAGAAGCGGGCAGCAAGTTATGAGTTGGCAGATAATGTTCATAATTGTAGTGCAATCGCTACACGGTTGTTAGTTCAAAAGAAGGCAGATCCTGGAGCTTTCACTATTCCTTGCACAATTGGATCGTTGGATTTTGCCAAGGCATTGTGCGATCTAGGAGCTAGCATCAATTTGATGCCACTATCTATCTACAAAAAGTTGGGGTTGGGATACCCTACACTACTAATATAAGGCACGTGATGGCTGATAGGTCGGTAAAACGACCTGTGGGTATCTTGAATGATGTGTTGGTGAAAGTTTCTTCATTCATCTTTCCTGCAGACTTCGTTATTCTGGATTGTAAGGAGGATTCTGAAGTTCCCATCATCTTGGGACGTCCCTTCCTTGCAACCGGAAGTGTGCTTATTGACATGAAAGATAATGTGCTTTTATTTCAAATTAATGACGAAGTTGTACGGTTTGATATATGCAAAGCCATGAAGCAGCCCAGTGATTTGAATGAGTTATCTGTAGCTGATGTTCATCATGAAGATATGAAAGCATTATCTATAGAGAAACAGCCTACTGTTGAGCCATTGTCTGCTGCGCCACTGAAAGTTGAGCATGAAGATAATGAAGGTTATGGAGAACTTATGAGTGCTTTAACAGAAATAGAGACTTATACTCCTAAGCAACCAGATTGTGATCTCAAGAATCAACCAAAAGCAAAGACTCTCTTTGACGAGCCACCAATGCTAGAATCGCATGAGCTTCCTGATTATCTAAGGTATGTGTTCTTGAAGAGTAGAAATATACTTCCGGAGAGTACAGATGATTTAAATGAACAGCACGTAGAAGCTCTCATCTCTGCTCTGAAGAGATACAAGAGAGCTATGGGTTGGACTATTGATGATATAATTTTAGATTCTCCGGGAAAATGTAAGAGCCATCTCGAAAAAGATTGCATGCCCACAGGTAAGCCTCATTGTCGTCTAAATCCTTTCAAAAAATGATCCATCACTTACCTCGACGAAGTCTGAGTACTCGAGGTAACTATGTCGTGCCACGATAATAAATAAGGCGCTAGATGGGAGGCAACCCATCGTTTATCATTTTTCATTTATTGTTTATCGTTTTTCCTTTCATTCTAGTACTTGTTTTGTTTTGCTAAATGAAAAATCCAAAAATAAGAGTCGTGCCATGACCAAAACTAAGGCGCTTGGTGGGAGGCAACCCATCGTACTAATCGTTTTCATTTGGTTTTGAGCAAAAATAGGTGCAAGAAGTATTCAACGAGGAGATTAATTTCAATTGACGATTTGGACGCATTGTATGGTAAAGTTGGTAAGTTAGGAATGGTGATGCACAAGGCTATGGATTGAGCATTTCTCACACCAAAATAGGCATCGAGAAAGGCTAGTCCTTGGTAAAACTAGGCCACGAACGATGCACAACCTATCCTATAGCCTAAGGCCTCGGAATCTAGTGTGCTATACACTATGCGCCGCCTATTCCTAGGTATGCTTTTGACTATGCGCCGCCTATGCTATGGCATTTGGTCTCAGTATCTTATATGCCATAGACTATGCCGCGCATATGTCTACAAATGCCATAGACTATGTGGCGCATATGTCCCATTATGCTATAGACAATGCGCCGCATATGTCATTGATATGCCGAGCATTATGCGCCGTATATGTGGTATTTTTGATTCCAAAACCGATTGTAAATGGGTCAAAAACTGACCCATTCTCTTACTATATAAAGGGGACTTAGTTTTACAACACAACCACACTAAAAATTGACCTAAGGGCGCTGCATATACATCCAAATCCTCTCAAAATTTTCTTCTTTTGCTCTTCCAATTCACAAAACCATCTCCACAAGCTTCAAGCAAGTAAGTACTCTCTTATTCTTCATTTATTTCTCGTAAGTACTACGTTGCTATGTTTATTATGAATTTCTAAATCGTATAAGATTGTTGGTGATGTTTATGTGTTTGGATAGTTGATACAAAATCATGTCAGTGAACAAATACGTAGGAAAATCTTGACTTGTTTCCTACTTGAATTTGGTTTCAATAGCATTGTTATGATATTTACGGAATTACTATGGCTATGAACATTGCTTAAAATTGTTGTTTGGTTACTTACATGTTAGACTATCCCGGCCATCGGGATAAGACTTATAGTGCCTACCGACATAAGAGGTTGTGATTGTTGTAAGAATAACTATTCCATGTGGTAACCCCTATGTAGTAGTGTTGCTATATCTACCATGAAAGTAGTCCAATGGCTACAAGTAAGTGATGCATTGCTGACTTTCTTGTCGGAATACAATCCTAAAACGTATGTCGACGAAATCTGAGTAATCGACCACTTTCGCTTCACTGATTTGTGTTAACAAAACTAAGTGTGGGGTGGCACCCCTATTGCTTATGTATAGATTGTATCCATTGAGATTGTGCTACCATTAACACTATTTAAAGTCTCAGGTACAATGGCACCCAAAGAAAGACAAGTCAAAGAAAAGGCTACCACTTCCCAAAAGAGCAAGAAAAGAAGCCGCAAGGAGCAAGGAGAACCCTCCTCGCTGCAAACACCTCAACTCAAGCTTGGAATTAAGTGAGATACTTATGAGGAACTTCTGAGGATGACGACTCTGATGATGATTCCAATGCAAGGGGTATGACCCCAGACATAGAGGATAAGTCCGACCAACCAGGTTCCTCGTATTTATTTTCCACTGAGGACAGTGTCCCGACTAAGTGTGGGGTGGTGGTATTGCATGCTATAGTTCTCTATTCGCATCTATGTTTGTTTGCTTTTGTTTCATTTTTGTTTTGTTTTGTTTCGTTTTGTTTTTTTAGTAGTTAAAATTTTTTCTAGCTTCGCATGAAATTATTTTGACAGGAAGCATGAGATTATAACAAGAGTATTTGTTACAATTGTGACTATTAAGACGTTTAGACTCTAGTTGTGACTCATTATGTGATATTTTTTGGTTCAATTCCTTCACATGTTGGGTCGAGAGTCTATATTACTTCCAATCAAGTCGACCATGTGCCTTGTGTTTGTGAGATTAATAGTATCTTCTATGTATGTGGCTGATGCTAGAACTTTCCTGGTATGTATGCAAAGCGAAAATAAGGAGTGTAAGTTTAGGAGATGATTTAGGCATTTCTTTGGCAACCTATACTTGTTTACCTTAAGTTTTACGTACCCATGAACATCATCCTAGTTAAACCCTTTTGAGCCTTTAGCCTATTTCTTTGACAACCTTGTATGTAAGCCTAATCCATTTTTTTCAAGACCAGAATTTGATCCAAATTCCTAAGTGCTTTAAAGTGAAAAAGTCATGTGAAAACATAAAAGGAAATTGGGTGAGTATAATGCTATAAATTGTAATGGTGCTTGAATATGTTATGAAAAAGAAAGTGCTATCATAAGAGGTATGTTGTGAAAAGAAAAAGGAAAAGAAAGCTGAAAAGTGAGTTGTGCTTAAAAATTGAAAAACAAACAAAAAAAAGAGAACAAGGGTGGTAGAATAAAAGAAAGAAAGGTCGAAAGAAAAAGGTGTCAATGATACAAAGTGATGTATTAAAGCGCTTAGGAGCTTAGTCACTATTCCTGGCCAAAATAGTCCTACCCGTCCCTTAGCCTACATTACAACTATCAAAAGACCTACTTGATCCTAATCTTAACATTCTGACATTTAGTGGAGTACTACACTAAGGGCAAGCCTATGGTCATCAGTTGCTACATATGAATTCTTTGTGAGAGCGAGAGCAAGGATATTGTTGATACCCATGTTTGAAAAATATGCTATATTTGTGAGTGATTATGGGTACTATATGGTGAGACACACATGGTTGATGAGTTTTGGATAGTTGTATATGATTCTATGCACTTTAACGTTTGCATGCGAGTTGATCACCATCACGAGTCTATACTTGAGGTTAAATTGTTTGTACTTATAATCGGAAAGCTACTCTTTGGTGATAATTGTTGTGCTTGTCTTGATAAACGTTTTGTGTTGTTGTTGTAAAAACCCTAAGTTGATGTTTAGAAGGACATGATATGTTGTTCGAGGACGAACAAAGCTCTAAGTGTGGGGTGTTGATGATAGGCGAAATTACGCGCCTATATCAATATATTTTGCCCATATTTTAGCCTAGTTTTGAGAACAAATTATATATTTCATGCACTTTTAGTCCTTTTTACTATAAATGAGCTAACGAACATGATTAGTAAAGTTTCAGGTATAAATGATGCAAAATTCAGCATTTTATGGCTTACTTGACACAAAATAAAGCTCACGAAGAAAGGAAAAGGAGTGTACACGCCTAAGGACCAAAACTGCTGCATGGAAAATCTGTCCCGGGGTAAAACAGCATTTCTGAAGACTTTGGAGACTTACAGACACAAAGCTGGATTTTGACAATGATACATTAACCTAGTACAATTGGGTTATGTATTTCATTAGTTTATTTGGATTAGGAGAATGATACATTAACCTAGTACAAATGGGTTAAGTATTTCCTTAGTTTAGTAGGATTTGGTTATTTATTTCATTAGCATAGTAGGAGTAGGATAGGAGTATTATAAATACCCTATCATGCTAGAGATTTTTAATTAAGTCCTCCCTTAGTGGAGAGACACATTCTACTTCTCAATTACAACTCTTCTAATCTTTCCATTAATTCTATTTTTCTTCTTCTACTCTTCTATTCTTAAATTCCACAACAAGAGAAACGTTACCAAGCCAAGGAAACACGCCACATGCCTACCACTTGACCTACATGCCATTACGCCATATTGTGATATACTAACAATGTCAATCGTGATCTCCTTCGCATTCATGGGTAACTAAACTTCTCTGTTGGGGTTATGAAAGCCGAATTAGTTACTATCTATTGCTGTGAGTTTGTGAGTTCAAGACACGTATATTGTTTATATCATTATTCTCTTCATCTTAATCCACATTCTTTGCGGTTGCAAACGCAAGAATACGCCAGTCTAACATTTAACTTGTTCGAGAGAAAGGTTATTTGTCTGGAAAAGAGATAATGTCAAGTTAGTAGGACACCCTTTCTTATTAAAAAGCTAGTGCCGTAACTGGACTAACCTCTTAGAGAATTCGTACCGTTAGACACGCTTTAAGCTCGAGAGAGTTAAAGTGAAATAGTCCTTTTTTAGGTCGAGAGACGCTTGGATTTACCATCGAATACAATTCTCTATAAGCAATTGCATGTCAGAATTCTACACACTCATAGCCAATAGAGACGTATACCTCAGAAGGTGGACATAACCCCAACGCTTCAATTCTCATTGTTTACAACTCACGTAACAATCTCTCTCTCTTTACTTTATTATTTTTAGCTTTTGTTTACATTACTTGCACAACAAGAATCCCCCCTTCTTACGAGAATTACACCAAAAGTTTAGTTATTTTACTTACATGTTGGCCAAGCTATTCCCTGTGGGATCGACACCCAACCCAGGTTGGGTTCTATATTTGCTAACGACCGCTTTACACTCCCACGAGATCTGTAGATTGAGCGTTATCAGTAAGGTGGTGGTTTATGCATCTAGGCAGCTAAAACTGCATCATCGCAATTACCCTACACATGAGTTAGAGTTAGCCGCTATGGTATTCACACTTAGGGTCTGGTGACATTATCTTTACAGGGTGCATGTTGATATTTTCACTGACGATAAGAGTTTACAGTATGTTTTCTCTCATAAAGAATTAAACCTCAAACAAAGGCACTGGATGGAATTGCTAAAGGATTATGACATGACCATGCACTATCATCCAGGTAAGGCGAATATTAGAGCCAATGCCCTCAACAGGTTCTCTATGGGCAGTCTATCTCATGTTGAGGAAGGGAAAAGAGAAATGGTGAAGGATATTCACAGACTTACAAATCTTAGGGTATGACCCTTAGATTCTAAATTTGGGAGAGTGGTTGTTCATGAGATTGGTAAATATTCCCTTTGTGCAGAAGTTAAAGAAAAGTAGGCCAAACATCCCATCTTGAAGCAAATTAAGAATGATGTGGGTCAGCAGAAGGTGATGTCAATTGAGATTGGTGGTGATGGTATTATGAGATATAAGGGGAGATTATGCATGCCAGATGTAGATGGTTTGAAAAAAAGAATCCTTGATGAAGCTCACACTTAGAGGCATGTTGTTCATCATAGGCCCCACAAAGATGTATCATTATTTAAAAGCAATATACTGGTGGAATAATAAGAACCATGATGTGGCTAAGTTTGTCGCCAAGTGTTTGAATTATCAGCAAGTTAAAGTATAGCATTTGAGGTCTGGTGGTACTTCCCAAAGGATAGATTTACCTTTGTGGAAGTGGGAGATAATCAATATGGACTTAATTAAGGGACTTCCGAGGTCCCGAAACCAATATGATTCTATTTGGGTGATTGTTCATCAGCTAACTAAGTCAACCTATTTTCTGCCTGTTAGGACTAATTATTCGAGAGATGATTATGCCAATCTTTACATTGATGAGATAGTTTTGTTACATGGGACACCGGTATCCATCATATCTGACCAAGGTACACAGTTTTCTTCGTAATTTTGGAGGTCCTTTCAGAAGGGTTTAGGTACCCAAGTAAACCTAAGTACTGTGTTTCACCTTTAGATGGATGGGCAAGCTAAGCGCACCATTTAGACCCTTGTGGATAAGTTGAGAGCCTGTCTAATTTATTTCAAGGGCAGTTGGATGGATCACTTGCCACTAAGAGATTTTACATATAATAATAGCTACCATGCTAGTATTAGGATGGATCCTTTTGAAGGACTGTATGGAAGAAGATGTAGGTCACCTATAGGGGGGTATGAAGTGGGCGAGAGACAGTTGTTTGGGCCTGAACTTGTTCACCAGGAAATGAAAAATGAGAAACTTATTAGAGAATGACATAAGACAACTCAAAATAGACAAAAATCCTATGTCGATATTTGAAGAAGGGAGTTGGAATTCGAGGATGGTAATTGGGTGTTTTTAAAAGTCTCTCTTATGAATAGATTCATACGCTTTGGGAAGAAAGGTACGCTGAGTCCTCGCTATAAAGGACCATACCAGATTTTGAGAAGGATAGGTGCAGTTGTGTATGAGTTATAGTTTCCTGCAAACCTAGGTTTTGTTCATTCGGTATTTCACATATCCATGTTGAAGAAGTGTATTGGAGACCATTCTCTAGTGTTACCCATAGTAGAGATCAAAGTGTTGGACTCCTTATCCTATAAAGAAAAGCCTATAGCAAACTTAGATCATCAAGTTAGAAAATTAAGGAGCACAGAGAAAGCCTCAGTTAAAGTGTTATAGAGAAACCAGAAAATTGAAGAAGCTACTTGGGAATAGTAGGATTATATGCGAGCTACATACCCAAGCTTGTTTGATCCAGCGAAAGATGAAATGGAAGGTACAATCCTTGTCTTACTATGTCCTATGCCTTAGTATGTTTTAAATCATGCTCATCTGGGTTCTGCGTTATCATTCGGGGATGAATGATCCAAAGGAGGGGATAATGTAATGCCCCATTAAAATCCTCCGTGTGTTATCTCGTAGTAGCTTGCTTATAGAGTTTAAAACGTAAAAAAAAAAATTCAAAGTGTCAAAGAGACTTATTCTCATTTTGAATTCCCTATCTTTGAGGATTTTATTTTTGACCTTTCTGACCTTTATTTCTTGATTTTTTTGTAGATATACGATGGCGAAATTCAATATTACGTCTTGGGTGCATTTTAGGGGAAAGTCATACTGGTTTGAAATGGCTTTGAAATGCTCCAGCATTTTGGGTGCAGTTTGGGCGCATTTGAAGGGCAGATTTGGGGTCAAATTCAAACGACCATAACTTCTTTTATATAATGTAATAGGAGAGCTGATATATATCAAATCAAATATCTTTGAGTCTTCTTTTTAATGCCACTGATTTCATGCAAATCCAAAATCTCAGTCAAAAGTTATGCCCATTTTACTTCAACATATCAGCCTGTCAACTGGCAGAAATTTTGCGACATATTTGATTTCTTTGGGGGTAAAATGGACATTTACCATCCCCTATCAATTACAAACACAAGATTTAATTTGTTCCAATTTCTCAAGAACCAAATCCCTTAGTCCCAAAATTAAAATGAAAATCCCTCTAAATTCAATCGTAAAATTTTGAAATTTATTTAAGATTCAAAATCCCCATTGCGAGGGCTACAAGAAACACCCATCAATTGTTCGTACAGCATCCCTAATGCGAGAGTTCATTTGAAAGCTTCTAATTTAAGGTACGCGAGATTTCCTAAAAATCTCATAGGCATAGAAATCATGATTGTACGAAAAGGGTTTAGGATTTATGAATATATTCATGGTTTAGAAACATTGATGATATTGTTTTAGTCTTTAGGTCTTCCCCGAATTTATTTGAATTGATATACATATATATGTTTATGCTTTAATGTTGATGATTGAATTAAGAGCATGAATCATGTAAAAATCCCTCTCTTGTTATGATTTTCTTTACTAATCATATGCTATGGATTATCTTGAATGCATCATTGAAAAACATGATATGAAATGACTTAGGTATTGTTAAAATTTGATTATGATTTTGATTTAAAAAAAGAGGGTAGTTATGTTGATAAATATTGAAAATATTCATTGAACGAAATAGTGCATGATTTTGCCAAAAGAACATGAAAAACATATGTTTGAAAGATTCTTGCATAGTTTTGACTTATGTTTCGGAATAGGAAATCTCTTAAAATATTTGCATGTTTGGGTGTTCTAAATTGAGTTTTCATGAAAGAATCATGCATGGTACAATGTGCCTCAAAATTAGGACTTGCAAGTATTGGTGTGATGACACCAACTCAATTAAAGCCATAGTAATTTAGAACAAAATAGAACACATGTGTGTAATCAGATTGTGAAATGTTGAAACTAGAAATATGCATGATTCAGAATAGGATAAAATTAGATATAAAGAAGTCTTTGGTGGTTCCCCAAAGAAGGCATGAGTTTAGATAATTCATTTCCCAAAATCATGATTTGTCGATCCGAGTATATTAATATATGCTAGTCTAGTGCCCTGTGGCATATCGGACTCAGACAGTCCAACCCTTGCGGCATACTTGGGTTGGGGGCTTCCCCGCCGAGCCAATGGAGGATTTCATATAGATCATGAAATATCAAATTTATAGGAGAGTGCGACCTAACTCAGAAGTAATACAAAGATCAAAAACGGTATTGTCAAGAATGGTTTATTATTTTCAGATAAGATCCCATGTATTTTGAAACTATTTTATGCATGATCCTTTGTAACCCGCTCTCAACTATTTTATATTTATGCAAACTTGTAATTTTTAATTTCATCACGTACCAGTATATTTGTATTGACCCCCTCCCCTACCTCTCAGGTTCTGAGTTTTAGTCTAAGGGTCCAGATAAGCAGTAGATTTCATCAGACAGAGTTGCCATGTTCAGTTGTTAAGCCTTCTACATTTTAGAAGTCATGTTTACTTTTCAAAAATGATTAATAGTTATGGTTTTGGTCTACTGGGGGGACTTTTTCTAGATTTTATATTGAGTTAGTGATCATGTAGTAGAGATTTCGCAAATGGTTTGCAGAAGTTGTTAGATAGTTTTGGATTTTATTCTCCATTGTTAACTTTATATCATATTTATGACCATGATTCCGTTTGTAATAATTTTCGCATTTCTTTAGTTATTTATGAATAGTGCATATGATTTTAAGTTAGAAGGGGGTCTGGGCCTTCATGGTTCGGGATACTCATCTCGGCCAGGGCCTCGGTTTGGGTCATGAAAATACCCTATTATTTTTCAAATTCCCCTCTCATAAAAAATTCCTAGTCACGCTGCCCATAAATTCCACAAGATAAATTCTCTGTTTATCTTGTACTATTTTCTATCAAACAGCAAGAAGCTTTGTACTTATCTTCTTTAAGAAAACTAAGGTAAGTTCTCATAGTCTTAGTACTTTCGTGTTTTGAGTGCAAGAAGTGAATGGGTTTTTAAGCATAGTTGAAGTATATAATTTCTTACTTACTACTTAGTAAGATAATGTGGGTTCATTAAGGATGTTTGTGCTATAAAATTTTATGATGCTCCATTTTCTGTTCTTGTTCCATTGTTGTAGATATAGAGTGTTGCCATAAGTTGTTAGTGGAATATACCCCATATAAGTAGCTAGCATGACTGTAACATGTATATTGACGGTGCCAGTTATGTGGTGGAACTTACTTTAGCATGTGGTGTGTACATTTTTGAAAAGGGAAGTCTAAGTACCTTAGGGTTATTAAGTAACACTACCATGAGATCAACTAAGTGTGGGGTGTTTTGACATACCCACACACTGAGTGGGTGCTATAAAATTATGATATGTGTGTTATTGCATTTGAGTTTATGTTTTACATTGTGCATGCACTTATGTAGAAGTGTTAAATGGTAAATAAGTATTAGTTCATATTTATTTTGTTATGTTGAGACAATGAAATGTGCACGCCTAAAGTTGTTTTGATAGAATGATGTGGATTATTTTTCCCATAAGATTGCATAATAGTTTTAATTAATGATTGATTGATATTTGAGGAGTTGTGCTCATGTAAATAAAATATTGAATAGGGGAAATCTTACTACCCTAGTTCTTATACTTACACACCTATGATAGCAACTAAGTGTAGGATGTCTTTAACACTGTGTCACACTTAGTGTTTGCTAGTTCAGGATAGGTGCATTGTTTGATGTATTTGCTGAATGTTGTGATTACCAGATGAGATATCTAGTAATAGGCAAAAGGGTAAGAGCTCAGCTGGACCTTCTGACCTGGAAAGCAAAATAAATAGGCAAATTGGTCGGGTGGCCCGACCTCCAGCTATCCCACACGGGGAAGTTAGGATGTATGGTACTAGATTGTTGCATAGTCCAAAAAAAGTGGTATGCAAAGCAAAATGAGTCTAAGTAGTCTATGGATCAACTCACTAATCGAGCCATCTTGTTGAGAAAGTTCCCTAGTATGGTGCATTGTATAGAGGAGCTACACATGAATTTCCTATTTCAGTAGCCCAATTATTGTAACTTGATCCTTGCTAAAGAGTTTTATGAAAATTAGGAACTATCGAAGACGGACTCAAAAGTCAAGATACGAGGCCATATGGATACTTTCACTGCTCATTCTTTGAATGTCCTTCTAGGTACACTTGAGGTGGATGTTGATCCTTTGAAGAAGATGTACATCCATCTTCCTTGTATAGACATCCACCATCTATTATGAGGGAACCACTCTATGGCCAAGTGGTTACATCATAAGGACAATAACATTCACCTTACATTACCCTACAGCTAGATGAATAGGAAGTCTTGCATGTGAGCAATAATAATCTACACTTGTCTTGTGCATGGGACACACATGACTGAGGTAACAGGTGATAGGGTATGTCTTATTTATGCCTTAATGTGTGATGATATTGATGTGAATATAGGTGCTGTAATCTGTTCAACCATCAGAAAGAAGAGTTCCAGGCAGGGTACAGGTATGGTTTTGGTGAATTACTGATGTGGTTTCTGAGGGATCTTTCCATAGAGGAGGAGGAACATAATTATAGGCCTGCAGTGGACACACGTTCGGTAGATATATCTGTACTAAGGGGATCGCTGGGATTCATGGACTAATATTTACTATGCTAAAGCATTAGGCTTGGAATGATGAGATCATAGCCCAGATGTATGGGCTCCAAATGCTTCAGTTGAGGGTAGGCAGACGCCCAGCGATACAATACGATATCTGAGATATTGATCTTGACTATCCTCTTTGTCTTCATACTTGGACCATGCTGCGGATTGACCCAGAGTTTATGAAGATGTTAGATGATGATGTACCCACTAACGATGAGCATAAGTTTCATGATTCATATTTGGAAATAGAGGAGGAAGATGGAACCAAAGACCTATGCTTAGGAGCTGAGGCTTATGGTCCAAGTTCTGATGATAACATGGACGAGAAATGATTAGGGAGTTTCTCCCAACCTCATACTTGGTTTACATTTCAAACATTAGGACAATGCTTTATTTTAAGTGTTGGGTGGTGGTATCTCATTCCTTGTACTCTTATTATTTTATTTTGTTGTATATCTTTATTTTATTCGATGTTTTTCATTTTGTGTGTTGGATTATGTCATTCAAACTATTTGAAACTACATGGTCTGTAATAGATAGAATTGATGATATTTACTTAGTAGTAGTTTGCTCATTAGTTTTGTTTGATTATTAGTTGTGTTGTTTAATAGTTACTTTTGCTTAAAGTAGGAGTAAAATTTTAGTTTTTACCCTTAGGGAAAATCTTAATAAGACATCATTGTTAGTGGCTTCCCCTATGAAGTATGGATGATGAGCGTCATAAGGGGAGTTACTAATAGAAAATTGTGGAGTGATAAGAACTGAATCACAACTTTAAGGAGAAATGTTGTGGGTTGGTCCATGCAGTTGATTGACTTAGAACATACTTGTTTTTAAATGGAAGCATGTCATCAAGTAAAAAGGGAGTTAGTGTAGACACTTTATCTCACTAGGTGTAATTTTTAGTTTGTTGTCTTAATTTTGAATTTGACAAGAGATCAGAAAGCAATAGGGGTCCGAATATAATCTAGCATGCACCTAGAGTGAGAGAGGTGTTTAGTTATTCTACATGCATAGTGCTTTCTATACCTTGCTCGGTGTGTTTAAAAAGAGAAATAAAGGATGTTGGGTTTATAAAATGATGTAGGCATTTTGCTGATAGATAAATTTTTAGTCCTGATGTTCCTACCTTTGTCCATATCCCTAATTAGCCTCGTTGAGCAAATAGCTTAATTTTTTTGTAGCCTTATAAGTAGCCTATTCTCCCTTTTTTCTTTAATAGTAATTTTATCCAAAAACTCGTAAGCACTTTCGAAAAAATTATTAGAGCATCGAGTAGAAATTTGAATAAGGATTATGGTGAAATTAAAGCCCTTAAAAATATTGCTATTGAAATAGAAAGTTGATAGTTGTGGTTGTTGAGATATGATATAATGAGAAGAAAAAGATAAGAAAAGGAAAATAATATGCAAAAAAAGATAGAAATGGTGAATAGATGACACTCCCACCATAGTGTGTAATAAGATTAAGAAGATAGGGCTACAACAAAAGAAGACGGGAAGGATTTACGGAAAGAATTGGTTGTTAATCTAATGATGTAAGTGTTTATGTGATTTACTAAAGATCTTAGGGAGATTATCCACTATTAACGCAAATAGTTCCTAGCCGTCCATTAGACTACATTATAATATTGAAAAACCTAGTTGATCCTTTATCCCAACATTCGACTATTAGTGGAGTAGTATACTACGACCAACCTTATGATTTATTATCTATCATGTATTATCCCTTGTTGAGAGTGATCAATTTAATTTTTATATTCCTATTCCGTTATATATTATAAGATTGTGAATGAATGTCGGAAACATTCTTACTATGATGGTTTATGTGGATGATTGTCAGATAACTTATAATGTTCTTGATTGAGTAGCTTGATTGAGCTTGTCAAAAAATTAAAAGTTCACCATTGAGGTAAGGATGTTATTGAAAAGAATAATCCCAAGTTTAAAGAAGTGAATTGACATGTTGTAAAGTAGAAGTCATGTTTCTATATCTCAGTGCTCAACATAAGTATTTTGCCTAGGCTATAATGTTAAGCATAACTGAATATAGTGTTTCTTGAAGTTATTCGAGGACGAATAAGGTTCTAAGTGCGGGGAGGTGCTCATGGGTGTATTTATATGTCCAAGCACTGATATTCACCCATAATAGAGCTTGTTCTATGAGCTATATTGTGTTATTCTTGTTTTGTTTGATATGTAATTGCATAATTTAGCTAATGGACATGTTTAGTGATGCAGTGTTGATTTTTGATCGACTAGGATGAAATTGGATGCATGATGAGAATCAAGTGAGAATGTTCGCTTCGGGGTTGATTTTATGGACCTAAGAAGAAGTGGATTCAACTCAAAAAGCATGGATTTGAAGGTGGAGGCAAGTGAAGAAGAAATTAGCAAAGAAGAAATGTGACAGTTTATTTTTCGATTAGAGGGGATTACCAGTGAGGGTCCGCATTAGCCTGCGGCAAGGACCTCATTCCTATAGTCTAAGCGATGCGGCACAAAACTCTTTCCCTAAGATTAATCCATGGATGCAGAGCTAAATCCCATGTAGTAACCAACGCAGCACCAAGGTCTTTTCCAACCAGGCTAAAATCGTCCCATTATAAAAGGAAACCTTAAACACAGTGGGGACTACTTTGGAGATGTATAACAAAGGAAAAATCACTTCCAATACTCCTCTTAGGGTTATTTGAACATCATTCTTCTAAGATTACTTAGTTTTATGTTTAATTATTTATTTTTGATGTTGAATTCGAATATAAGTGGATAAACACTTTTGTTTTGGGGTTAAGGACAAGACATGATTGCACTTTGATATTCTTTATCGTAGGTTATAGTTGAAATATCGTATGGGTTATTCTTAATCTCTTTTTCTTAAAATTTTGATCATTGGCCACCATTAAAATAAACCTATATTTCTATGTAAACCCGAGAGAAGAATCATAGGACATAACAAAGAGAATAATGAGCAAGGTTCTTATTATTTTACAAAATAAGGAATTTGAATTAGCATCTAGGATAGGAATATACCTATAAGCCTTGTTTGGTTCACTTTCAGGATTAGAGCTTAATGCATCTAATTGGATTATTGCATCCCCGCGCAATGATGTATTTGCAGTGTCAAGTTAGGTAGAAGATTAGAGGTCGGGTGACCATTATTATACTATAAACCCTGTGGAATAATAACCCGATAATCAACTAAACTACATAGGATTAGAGATTCGCGAGATTGTTAAAAGTGTCTTAACCTTAGAATCTCCATTATTTTTGTTCACAAATCTACTTACGTTGCTACTATAACTTTTTCTAATTTCTTTATTAATTATATTTTTGTTTGAAACTTCACAATCATCTTGATACCTAGAAACACTTAAAACATTCTTATTCAAAACTAAAGTTTGTTTAATTTCAAGTTACATAGTCCTCGTGAGTTTGATATCCGACTACTTTAGTCACTATATTACATGTACGATCAAATGCACTTGTGTGTGCATTAGTCCACAAAAGTTCATAAATAGGAAGAAATATAAATGCATTTAACTTTGTTCTTGCATCGCTGCTTAATGATGTAGTTGTAAGGCTAAGTTAGATAGTTGATTAGAGGTTTGGAAGATCACAATCATGTTATCAACCCCATGACCCAAAAACCAAGATAAATAACTGAACTAACAAAGTTAGATTTCTTAGTAGGATTGTTCATAATGCCTTAGCCCTAGGTTTCTCCCTATTATTGTTTACGACCTTTACATTATTACCATGCTAAGTTTACTTTTAATCGTTAAAGCTCATTTAATCTTGATTACTTTAACACTGAGTTCATCTTAATAGTGAATTAGAATTGGATAGTTGTTTAACACAAGTATCTGTCGGATCGATACTTGGCTTCTAAAGGATAGTTTACTTTTTGGTTGACCGCGTGAACTTGCATGTGCGCTTGGGAACAACAGTTTGAAATATAAGTAAGATATCAAGACAAAGGGATTAGGTTAACCCATATTCTGAACCTGAGTGACGCTTACATTACTTGAGGATAGAAGTATTACTTTTCTATCGTATACGTTATCTAATCAGGAAGAAGTTGTTCCTGCCCAAATGGCCAAAGATCAACTCGCCTACTTGACAGATTGCAAAGTGGGAATCCCACTCGCTACCAGTGTTACCTCCAATATCCACAAACCATAACCATGAGGTAGATTTGAGCTTAAATATAATATGTTTCAATAGTTACCTAGCAGTTTGTAATTCACAGGCATGTCACATGAGGATCCATATGTACATCTATAGAATTTCTTGTAGATCAATCGCATATTTTCCCCTCTATATTCTCAATTGACTATGTAAGGCTTACTCCCCCCCCCCCTTCTCACTTTTGGGGGTAGAGAAGAAATGGTTGAAGGTAGAACCTTCAAACTCTATCACGACATGGGATGATTTGGAAAAAACGTTCCTCATCTATTTCTTCCCATTTGGTAAGATTGCAAAGTTACATAGTGAGATTCTATGTTTTAAGTAGAAATGGAATATGAACTTTTAAAGTTTTAAGTACAAATAGAACATTAACTTATATCATTCATGTGAGAAGTTCAAATATCTTCTAAAGGACAACCTATATCCCCAACAAACCAATAAGGTATTAGCTCATACTTTAGTTGAAGCTATTGACCGTAACACAAACATTTTGTTAGATATAAAAAAAAGGGTTGAGTGTACATAAGAGAGACCACCACCACCATTCCCTTAATGTCTCAAAAACTCTTAGAAGGATCTATGTTTCAATAAGTTCTTTGACATATTTAGAGTACTTCACATTAAATTCCCATTGTTAGATATTTTGCAGGGTATACTTAATTATGCCAAATACGTAAAGGATGTGGTGGCCAATAAAATGAATGTTAATGACATTTAGATGGTTACGAATGTAGTTCAGTTATGATGAGAAAGATTCCACATAAATTGAAGGACCTAGGGAGTTCCGCCCTCCCTATAAAAATTAACGATATTGATGTGGTCAGCGCTTTAAGTGACTTACCAACAAACATAAACTTGATACCCCTATCTGTTTTCAATATTAATGGATTTAGGAGGTTGAAGCCATGTTTTGTGGTGCTCCGAATGGTGGATAGAACAAGAGTAGTGACCGAATGAATTATTAACGGTGTGATTATTAAGGCAGGTAAGTTCATTAATCTTACTAATATTATTGTTCTTGATTAAGATGAAGAGGACAGGGTTTGATTCATACTAGGATGCCTATTTTTTGTACCTGGAAGAGAGCACTAATAGATGTTTGAGATGTAACTCAAAAAATTAGATTGGATGATGATAAGGTGGTCTTAAAAGTATATAAACCACTTAATCCACCTTCGATCAATAACGAATTTTGCATGATTATGGTTACGAAAGTAGATAAGTATAGGATGGAATAGTGCAAACCTTTATTTATTTCTTTAAAATTTCCCATATAGTTGCCCAAGCAACCAATTAAGCCAAAAATTGTGAAGCGGAATTTTCACGACCCGAACCATGGACTGGCTATGATGAGCATCTCAAAACCTATATGTATTGGTGACCATCCCCTGCACCTAACCAAGTGAATCTAATATCCTAAATATTAGATGAATTCCAAACATATAACACGATAGTATAATAATAAGCTTAATGATATAAAAATCATGTTTATAACCGACAAGCATCAGTCGACCAAATCAAATGAACAAAACTACCATAGGTCCATATTAATCCAATAAATCCTTTTAACACAATAACCAAAAATCATATGTCCCCGAATCTGACAGATGACAATGAAAATGAAAATTATAACGGTAATGATAATAAAAATCTTAACTCTACTCTATGATAACAACTAATGAGTTTTCTACGTCTTCCAAAGCATGAAAGCTTACCACTTCACCACAACGAACAGGCGAACCGAGCAGATCTATTTAACACTATATAGGAAATGTAGAAGTAGCTTCTTCACCTGCTTCACCTGGGAATATAGGTCTGAAGATGGTTAGTGGGGTAGAAACTAGCATGTAACTCGAAGATAAGGACAACATAATGCTATGATCAATACTTTCATATCTTCTAAATCCATTGCATACATTTAGATGCATATATATATATATATATATCACATTCCAAGTTAGGAACAAGGATTTACATAAATTTTATAACTTTAGCTTAGGTCATGTTGCTCAACCATCATAACATACAAGGCACCTACAATCTACATGGGCCCAACTCTCCCCCAACTGCTAGGGTCCTAGTGTGTGTAGCCGTACAAACCAAAGGGTATACATATGCACTATGGGGGACTCAAACCTCCCTAAACATAAAGGTGACACAAGCATCAAATTATGTAATATAATATAGGGAACTCGAACCACCCAATCATATGATAATAATATTACGGAGAACTCGAATCTCCCTGGTTATTTCGAACCCTGTTTTGAAAATTGTGATTTCTAGTATCAGTCACTCGTACCTCCACTTTCTTGAGTCAGCTTTATAACTCTCTTTTAAGCCCAATTTAAAACAAGTATCACAGATTCCCATTTATTTAACCTATTTTACATTAAGGAACTTATTTTTTGAGTCCTCATACTAATTACACTTGCAAGGTGATAATAACATGCCAAACTAATTACATGACTTTGGGGAATTCATAACCCTCTTGGTTCAATTGTACAATAACATGGAAAATTACATAATCCCCATAGAGTTCATTTCAAAATCATAATGCAATAGTTCAAGAATAGTTCAAATTCCCATATTTCTAATAACTAAAACAAATTTCACAATATAGGGTTGATGTTATAACTAATTCCAAAGTTATAAATTTAGAGAAAATTATAATTCCCTAGTTCATTCACCATACCCATGCACCCACAAGTACAAAAACATGTTTAAAGCATTAATAATCATATGTAAACCATGGGACAACATTGTTTAATAACAAGCATTTGAAACCCTCAACCCTTGTATTAAACCCAACATCAATATCTCATGAAAATTACTTTAAAACATATGATCTTACGAAATCAACAACGAGGAAAGAGTAACATGCCAGAAATACAAATTTAATTATTAGAATTCAACCTTTGGTCCCTTGGATGACCTACTTCTACAAAACCCTACATATGGCTTCTTGAGAGAATTTAAGAGAGTTCTGGAAGTAATTGAGTAAGTTAACAATGCTAATGGGGTTCCTAATACGATTTTAGGTGTGGGTTACAATTGGGGTAGAGGGGTAACATCCAAAGTACCCTTAATGATAAGATTAAAATTTAGTCATTAGTGAGTACGGGTCACCATACGACTCGTATAAACTCATTACTACTCATCACTAGGAGTTGTAGCCAAAGAAGAAAAATTGAGGCCCCATACTGGTCTGACTACAGTTTATACCATTGAGTAATAGCCATACCTAACGAATTTTAACAAATTAATGCACTAAAGACAACAAAAATTTAGGATGACATACTAGACACCCTATAATTTTGACATAACAACTCATCATGAGTATTAATGATACGTAGACTTAAGTCATAAGGAAGACAATGTTATGGTCCAAACTTACTCGACACCTTATGACTTAGTCCTTATGACCTGTAACAAGACTTGATGACTAGTTGAGAGACACTCGTATTCAGCAAGAATACCAAGCCACTTATTCTGAATAAGTTACGACCAAGTACCTATGACCCGTCAAAGCTCCCTATGAATCATCGGGAGAGTCATAGTTAGGATTGTAAGGATAAAGTTTAAGACACCATGGACCAAAAACTCGGGAAGTTACGTACTCTCCTCTAGCATCATTCATTCTTAAATGACAGAACAAGGCATTTATTAGCACAATTTGACTCCATATAAAGCTACCCTTACCTTTGATAAAGACAAAAAACAAAGATGCTAAGGAAATCACCATTTCCTATAACAAAGTTGAAAAAAATTGTAAGTAATAAATTTACCTCAACCACGATTATTCGAATGGGAAACAAGATCAAATACTTGGATTTTATGTCCTACTCAGCTTCCTAAGTAGCTTTCTCTACCATTTGGTTCCACTAAAGAACCTTTACTGATGCCAATTTCTTTGTCCAGAATTGACAGACTTGCCAATCCAAAATCTCAATCGTGACTTCACCATAAGACAAGGAATCCAAAATACACACTTCCTCCAAAGAAACAACTATCGAATGATCACCAACACACTTTCTCAATATTCCAACATGAAATACAGATGAATGGATCTCAAACTAGGAGGCAACCTCCATTCATATCCAACGTTACAAACTTTCTTAAAGACCAAGTATGGACCAACATAATGGGAACTTAGATTCCTCTTCTTACAAAACCACATCACTCCCTTTATGGGGGACACCTTCAGAAACTCCCAATCACCAACTTTGAACTCCAACTCCCTTCCCCTCACATCAGCGTAGGATTTTATGGCAACTGTAGGTGGCCTGAAGTATATCTGGAATCACCTTCACCTTCTTCATGGCTTGGTGAACCAAATCATGACCAAATAACTTATTTTCACCAACCCCAAACCACTCAATAGGTGACCTACACCTACTAACATATAAGGCCTCAAGTGGAGCCATACAAATGCTAGAGTGATAACTATTGCTATAGGAAATTTCTATGAGAGGCAAGTGGTCATCCCAACTACCATAAAAATTAAATACCCAGCCTAAACCATATCTTCCAAGACCTGAATTATACTTTCCACTTGGCCATCAATCTGCGAGTGGATGGAAATACTAAGGGTCATATTAATCCCCAAACCTCATTGGAACGACCTTACAAAGTATGATGAGAACTGGGTATCCCGTTTAGACAAGATGGAGATTGGAGTATCATGCAACTTTATGGTCTCCTCAATGACAAACCTAGTTTAATCCTTGGAAGAGAAATTAGACCTTATAGGAAAGAAGTGACCATACTTTGTCATCCTATCCATGATAACCAAAATTAATTCAAAGTACAGGTAAGACCACATAAGACCAGTAACAAAATACATATTATTTATCTCCCATTTCTATACTGGCCGCTCAATCTCTTAAGTAAACCTACTGGGCCTCAAGTCCTATGCTTTTACTTGCTAACTCACTATGCACTTAGACATAAAATTAGCTACATCATGCTTCATATTATTTCACCAATAAAAATCCTTAAGATTATGAAACATTTTCGTCAATCAGGGGTGTATAGTATAAGACAACTCATGCGCTCCAGTAAAAATTATACCCCGCAGCCCATCTATATTTGGAACACATAATCTACTTTGGTACCGCATGATACCATCACTACCTACCTCTAAAACTATCACCTTCTTCCTAACTATGTCATTCTTGATTATCATCAAGATATGATCCAACATCTACTTCTCTTTGGCCGTAACAATAGGAGATGACTTCACTACTTCTTTAACAATCACACCACCATTTTTGGAGTACAAAAGATGAACTCAATGATTATCCAAATGGTGAATATCCTTCACAAGATCATGTTTTTCATTATCCATATGAGACAAGCTTTCCATGGACAACCTGCTAAGAGCATCAACAACCATGTTAGCTTTACGTAGATGATAGTGAAGACTTATGTCATAGTCTTTTAGAAACTCAAGCCATCTCCTTTCCTCGATATTTAGCTCCTGCTGAGTGAATACGTTTGTAGGCTCTTGTGATCACAATAAATATCAACATAGACCCTATACAAATAAGGTTACCAAATAATTAATGCAAACACTATAGATAATAATTCCAAATCATGAATTGGATAATTCTTTTCATGAACTTTCAACTCCCTAGAAGCATTAGGAACCACCTTGCCACGTTGTATCAACACATAGCCTAATCCCGCTCTTAATGCATCATAATATACAAAACAAAAAACATAAGTGCCCTAAGGCAAACTCAAAACTGGAGCCAAAGTCCAATTAACCTTTAGATTATCAAAACTACTCTCACAAGAATTAGACTATAGAAACTTCACCATATTTTAGGTTAATTTAGTCAATGATCCAGAAATAGAATAGAAACTCTCCACAAACCTTCTCTAATAGCTGGATAAACCCAAGAAGCTTCGAATGTTAGATGAATTCATAGGTCTAGGGCACTTCTTAACCATCACAACCTGATGTGGATCTACCATATAGGTCACAACATTTAACAAAAACATAAAATTGGAAAATTTTACATACAATGTTGCTTCTAAAAGGGCTATAACACAAGGTGGAAGTGATAGATGTCTTACTCTTCGAATACACCAAAATATTATCAATAAAGACAATCACGAACAAATCCATGAATTGAAAAAAAAATGATTCATTATATCCATAAATGTGGCTGGGGCATTGGTCAAACCAAAGGACATCTCCTAAAAAATCAATATATCCATATCAGGTTCAAAAAGTACTCTTAGAAATATCTACTTCCCTAATATATAACAGACTGTAGCCTGACAAAAGATCAATCTTAGAGAAAAATAGCACCCTGGAGTTGATCGAATAGGTCATTAATCCTTGAAAGGGGATACTTATTCTTTATGTTAACCTTATTCCTCTAGTGGTAATCAATACACATCCAAAGGAACCCATCCTTCTTATGCACAAAAAGAATTTGAAAAACCTACAGAGACACACTAATGTAGCTAAAACACTTCTAAAAAATATCTTTCAACTATTTTTAAAATTTTTTCAACTCAGTTGAAGCAATTCTAAAGGGGGGATAGAAATAAAATTAGTGTTTGGAAGAAGATCAATCCCAAAATCAATTAACTTACTAAGAGAAACACTAGTTAGATCACTAGGGAACACCTCATGAAATCTACAGACCACTTGGACATTCTACAAAGAAGGACCTCAGATCTAGAATCCTTATCATACACTAAGTGATAGAGGCACCCCTTAGAAACCAATTGCGAGGGTCTAATATACAAAATAATCCTTCCCTTGGTTAATAGGGAACTACCTTCCTAATCAATTACTACTTTATTTAAGAAATAGCAACTGACCCTTTGGGCCAGACAATCAATATATACATAGCACAAATGCAACAAATCCATCCCTAAAATCACATCAATTTTTGAGATGTTAAAATATATTAGATCCACCGAAGGTCTGTCTACCATAGACAGATATCACACAACTACTATTGAACATTCTAGCCACAATAGAATAACCTATTGGGGTGGAAATAGAGAAAAAGTTGGAAATATATTTAGCATCTAAACCAATATGGATAACCATATAAGGGATCGCATAAGAGAAAGTATACCCTAGATTAAATAGTCAATATACATTAAGAGAAAAGAGTTTGAGCATACCAGTAACAACATTAGGGGACATCTCAAAATTTTACCGAGTGGAAAAATTGTATAGACGGTTCTGACCAATGCTAGAGCCAAAACCAAAAGCATCACCCTTTAGTGCAAAAGCGGATAAAGTAGCAACATGAATCTTATTTTCCCCAGAAGAACCGTTAGAAGGATAATTTCTCTACATCTGACCAATCTGACCACATTTAAAGAACTTGTTCCTCCCTTTTTTAAAAAAACCACGATACACCCCACCATAAAATCTACAATAAAGATATGAGGCAGTTGACTGAGCTCCACTAGCTTAAAGCTGGGATTCTGGGGATATAAAACCTCTATTATATTTAGAATAATGATCACCTAACATCTTTGGATACGGAGCACTAGCCATAAATTAGGAAGCAGAATTTCCCTACTTCTTCTAAGACCATTTTCTATTGTCTATACCATTTTTCTACTGACCTTAACCCTTATCAGATTAGCAAAACTTCTTACTCTTCCTTTCACTCATCTTTGGTTCCTTCTTTTTTTCTTTTTCTACTTGTTGCATGTACACTATAAGTCTAGAGATGTACATATATTAGTTCAACAAGGCAGCATTACTCTCCAAGATAAACTAGTGGGACAACCCAGAAGCAAACTTCATTATTCTAGCCCTTATTCTAGACACCAACCCAAGAGAATAATTTGATAACTGATGAAATTTTAAGCATACTCTTTTACGGATATCCTGCCTTGCTTGAAATTCACAAAATCCTCATCCTCCACCTTCCTAAAATCCTAAGAAGAGAAGAGATCATGGAAAGAACTAGAGGAACCATCCCATTAAGTGGACTATTCATCATCACTAATAGAAGTGTCCCACTCTTCATATCATTAGTATGCTACATTGTTTAACTAATAATTTGTAAACTTTACACCCTCTATATTAGTAGCATGCATCACATAGAGGATCTTTTCTATCTTATCAATAAATTTTTTAGGATATTCCTCAAATTTGGAACCAATGAAAGTAGGAATCAACCTCATAAATTGGCCAAGCTAGTGGGCTCGGAGAATGGAGCAACAAATACATCACGCTCAATCTAGGAAACTAGAAAATGGGTTAGAAAATTAATTAACTAGAAAAACACAACATTAGACATGTCATCTTATGGTTCTTGAGAATGGATAGAGGGAACTGGTGGAGCTCTCTACTAAGGGAAATCAAAAGCAGCTACCTTAGATCGGGTCTGAACTCCAGGTGTTAGATGAGCTCTATCTATATTATCCTTAGATAGGACAGAGTAGTTCCCATGGGTATCAGCTCTTTTAGAATGCATGATCTGAAAGGTGGACAAATGGGAATTAGAAAGATTTCTAGTAACTGTGATTTCCACCACCACATCGGTAATTGTGATTTCTGGTATCGGTCACTCAAAACTCTACTTTCACGACTCAGCTACACAACCCTCTTATAAGCCTAATTTAAAAATAGTATCACTTATTCCCATTCATTAAACAGCATTTCACATTAAGGTAAACATTGTTAATGTTATCATACCAACTACACTTGCAAGGTAACAACAACAGGACAAAACAATTACATCACTTGGGGGAATTCACAAACCCCTCGGTTAAATTTTATATTACCTTGTGAAATTACACAATCCCCATAAAGTTTAATGCAAAATCATAATTCTATAGTTCAATAATAGTTCAAATTTCTACACTTCTCATAACTAAAACCAATTTCAAAATATATAGTGTGGGTCATAACTACTTCAAAAGTTAAAAGTTTGGGAAAACTCACAATTCCTTAGTTCATTCACCATACCCATGCATCCTTAAGTGAAAAAATAGGTTTTAAGCATAGATAATTATATGTAAACAATGGGAAAATATTATTCAACAACAAGTATTCAAAACCCTCAACCCTTGTTTCCAAACGAACATCAATATCTTATGAAAAACATATCAAACCATATACTTTTAACAAATGAACAATGAGGAAAGAGTAGCATGTCTAAAATACGAAATTTCATGGAAAGAATTCAATCCTTGACCCCTTGGGTGAACTACTTCTTTGAAACCCTAAGCATAGATGCTTGAGAGAATTTAAGAGAGCTTTGGATGTGTTTGAGTAAGTTAACAATTCTAATAGAGTTCCCAATAGGGTTTTAGGTCGTGGGTTAAATTTAGGGTAGAGTGGAAATGTCCATAGTTCCCTCAATGAAAAGACTGATATTTAGTCGTTAGTGACAACGGGTTACCATATGACTCATATAACGTCAATACGATTCATCACAATAAGTGATAGCCAAGGAAGAACCACCAAGGACCCACACTATTCTGGCTATGATTCATAACACTGACTAGTAACCACACTTAATGACTCATAACCACTTCTCATACTCAAGACAATAACAATTTGGGATGACATACTGGATACCTAACCATTGGGATATAATGAATCATCATGATTTTTTATGAGTCATGGACTAAAGTTATTATAAAGACAGTGTCCTAGGCTAAAGATACAGGACACCTTACGTCTTAGTCCTTATAATCCATAAGAATTCTTGACGTCAAGTTGAGAGCCACTCATACCCTAAGCAGAATACAAAACCACTTATTTTGATTAAGTTACGACAGAGTCTTGATGAACAGACATAGATCCTTATGACTCATCAGGGAGTCATAGTTAGAACAGTAATGATAAAATTTCAAAAAATTTCTAGGACCAAAAACATAGGGCATTACACCAAAAGATAAGCCTGAAATGCTAATGTTAGAATAGATGCAGAACTTGAGAGTAATTACCCAAGAGGTTTAAAATGAGTTAGAAGATGGTATCTAAGAAGTAGAAAAATATTGAAGGAATATGGGTAAATATTAGTGATGTGGCTCATGTGGTGACACTAAATCAACCTCTGGTTGGGAGTCAATCAAAATAAGGCAGGTATTTTATTTTCATATTATATTTTTATTTCTCTTTTTTTTTTTATTTTTGGTTTGATTCACAAGTGGACGGAAATATAGAGCACCAAAAACCCAAGCTTAAAGCATGGAAAAGACAGGTTGTGGGGTTTGCCATACCTCATTGATGATTAAATATGCTACTAACTAAGACTGGAGGCCTCAGAGAGTATTTATATCCTTACTTTTGTATTATACTTTGTGGATAAAGTATGTTTTTAAGTGTGGGGTGGGAAATATTCCAATTGGTTTTTTGTGAATTGTTGCTATGGGATTTTTATTTGTACTTGTTATCTAGTTTTTTATTAAATTTGAAAATGTTACAAAGACTTTCCCTTAGTTATTTTCATTCTTTGTTGGTGTCAATCTAGTAGGTCACACTTCACCCACCCTTTTGTTTTTATTTTTGGTTCTTTTTTGAGGGGGCACACTTTAATTCAATTATCACTTTTTAATTTTTAGGAGTAGATTTAAAATTTTTGTGTCAGGAGTAAGTGAGTATTCTTTTTATTTTCTATGTATGATCACATGGTACACGTTGTTTTGATTGTAAAAAGCCCACATAATATAGTGAATAACTTTGTTTGACACACCTTGGCTTATTTTTATGACTAACTTTATTTGTTTGTGTGTAAAGTGAAATAAAGAATGTTGGGTTTAGGATATGGTATAGGCATTTCTTTGATAGCCATGTTCATACCCTCTTTGTCAACCCTTATTGTATAATATTAGTTATCCTTATTGATCTTTTAGTCAATTCTTTAGTTGCCATATATGTAGCTTGTTCCACTTTTTTGAATGACCGTAATTTGAATCAAGTCTCCTAAGTACTTTATTTGAAATATTAAGAGGTTATGGTTTGTAAAATTAAAGAAGAAAGAGTTTAAAGAGAAGCCCAAAAATAGTAGATATTGGTATGAATTTTTTTTTAATATGGTATGGAATGGTGTAACAAAATAAGAAAAATTGAATCATGTGTTGGTCAAGAATACTGCCGCTTAACTATACATGAACTAGCTTAAAAAGAGGGGGAAAATCTAAAGAGATGTAGGTTGATAATAGTAGTGAGAAATTGGTTGTTTAGAGAGTATTTCAATGTGTAATGTGATGTATTAAAGTTCTTAGGAAAGATAGTAACTATTACTAGCTAGAATAGTTCCTACCTATCTCTTAGCCTACATTAAGACCATTTAAGTCCTATTTAATATTTAACCTCTATCGTATGATATTAGTGGAGTACTAAACTAAGAACAAGCCTATGGTTCATCTTATATGGAATTTAACTTCATTGTAAGAGTGAATAAAATTTGATTCTTATACCCATTTTTGGTATGAATTGCAAATCAGTGAGTGAGTATGGGTAACTCTCTTATGGTGTGGGTGCATATTTTTTTATAGTTAGGTAACTTCTATGATCTCTTTTATTGAGTTATTAATCACTTTGCCAGCTTGAATTAGTCAATTCTTTAGGATAGAGTATTTTGAAGAAGTGTACATGAGTTTTCAAATGCGTATGATATGCTTGATGTGGAACTTTCTATTTTTCTACTAATTTTAGTGCTAGATTGAGTGTCTTAACTACAACTACAATGTTGGAGTCTTCTTTATATGATTATTAGTGGATTTATGCATTTAACTATCCTTATCTGTGAGTAATTAGCCATGTTTTGAGGACTTCATGTGTGTGTGTAATGAGTTGATATTCAAAAAATTTAGCATCTATTTGTTAAACTACTTGATTATAATTCTATAGATGTGTTCAAAATAAGTTTGGTACAAAAATGATCAGAGTTGGATGGGAAAACTAATGTTACTAGATTGAGCGAGGTACTATTTTAGTGTATCCCAATGGATTCTATTGTGTTGTATGAACTAATTGGCGATGTTTCATCATATAAGAGACCATGGATGATGATAATATCAAGGTTAAGAATATAAATGATATAAATGTGAAGTGGAAAGACACCCACAAAGTGAGCAATGTAAAGGTAAAATCAAGGAGTAAGCCTTGACAAAATCTAGAGTTTCTAAGTCCATGGGATGCCATGCCGTTAGACTTTTGAGATAAGGGTATTCCATGCTCCAAGATAAAAATCCAATATATCACAAAATAGTTTTAATATGCATTAAGAGTGTGCCATTTCCCTAAATGTGGAGAAACATTGGTGACACCCCCATGGTCATAAAACAAGCACTTTCTCTCATACTATAAATAGGACACTTGGGTTAGGTTGTACACACCTTTTATGACTTTTGGGACATGAAATACACCTGAGGAGGCTGAAATTAGGGTTGTTAATCTTACCTTTAGTTTACATTTTTTTTTATACATGAATTCCTTAACTATGATTCCTTTTAAATCCATAAGTGGTTGAACACCCTCATCTATGGTTGAGGCCAAGGACATGACTACTTAAGATTATAGTTGAGTTTGTTTATACTTATTATCACCTTTCTTTAGTTTCCATATCCTTTTTGTTACTAATTTATATATTTTGAAACCCTTAGGATAAATCTATATTTCTATTATGAGAACGAAAGGAGAAATAATAGATTAGAATATGGGATGTATGGAGTGTGATATGAAACGTTCAAGGTATAGAAGTAAATATTTAATTTTAGTATAGGGATATACCTAATCTCCCCTTATTCCATATAAGGTATTGAATAAAAATAAATTTGACTTAATTCTAACATTCCCGCTCAACAATGTAGTTGTGGGGCAAAGTTAAATAGATGATTAGAAGCTTAGAAGACCATATGTATGTTATCAACCACGCGAATCAACAACAAAACTAATTAACTAAACCATTGAAATTGTATAGTTCAGTAGTATTGATCATAGTGCCACAAACCTAGATTTCTCCCCATTGTTGTTGATACACTTTATTATTCCAAATTGTTTATAGTTACTTTAAGTTTTCAAATCTCAAACATTATTGGTTACTCTTGCACTTATTTAATCTTGGTAGTAAGGATAGAATTAGATTGTTACTGAACACAAGTCCCTGTGGGATCTATGTTTTGATTTTTAAAGGACACATTACTATTGTGTGACCATATACACTTATGCGTGAGCTACAACACAGTAGTATAACACACGGTTTCACTTCATGATTCATTGTCTGGTTTTTGAGAAATAGTATACTTGCACATCATTTAGAATCCATCTACGTATATTTTTAAAACTATTACTCTTTCTTCACTAATTGTTTAATGTGTCATGGTATAAATATTGAATTTGAACAATCTCAAATCATTAGACGAACCTTAGTACAAATCACACTTCAATTCATGAGTCATACATAAAATTCCATGAGTCCTACATAGTTATTTTTAGCACATTTTCAACATTTAGACTCAAATCTTTTTACTGCACAACCACACAAAAAAAATTAAATCTAAATATACCAACACATAATCAACTACACAAAAAAATTTCATGTTTTAAGGGCCTAAAGTTATATGAAATTTTGACTTTTCAACACCCTTGACAAAGAACCTTTGCTTGTCCTCAAGCAACAAAACAAAATCATACCAACATGATATTTAAGCAATGGAAGACTAGGCTTTTCATGATATTCACATGGCATATTGGCATGATATGATTCAAACTCTTCATCTAGTTTAAAAACAAAACAGATATGTACAATTGTTGTCGCCCAAATGTACACTTCCAATAGTATAAAATGGTCAATGCCAAAACATGGTACCCCAACTAGGTAAGGGTTGAACCCACAGGAAATAGGGAAGAACTATCTCTCAAACCTGTTGAAATAGTCAGCCAGTCAAGAAAATTAAATGGGTGGTTTTCTTGAATAGTAGTAAGTAAGAAAATTTGAGTGCTTTTGGTTGTAAACAATATGAAAAGAACACTAGGATCATGCTCCCCTGGCCTCCTAACTTTGTACTTTTATCGTGCTCCATCGCATTAACCCTATATATTACATGCAGAATCTGAAAAGATATATATCACTACCCGCCTCTTAAATTACTTTAGTGAATTTCACCCTTTACCTTTTGCATCTTATAGTATCGCCTCACTAACCCTTATCCTATAAAAGAGGTTTACTATTACCTTACGAGTCTTTAGTTGATTAGATGAGATGGCGAAATTATAAGATGGACGTGAATCTTAAATTACTGTCATGATCATTTTTTCGTAATCTCTACCTCTTTTTTGAAGTAAGTAGTTAATAAAGGTGGTCTTTAAATGTTTGCAAATGCAAAGAAATCTATTAAACTAAAGATGATTACAATACATACAAGGATATTGGTTGGGAACAACATTGCACTTTCCCTACTTTGTTATTCTACCAGGATTCCCACAACCCTACATAAGAAATTAGATGATGATATTAGTGAAACAATCCATCAAATTCATAAGTGAAAGATGAGAATTGTCTCACAATAATATAAGAAGAAAACCCAAAGTTCCATATCAATAAATTAACAAAGATTTAAGAACTTGAATCCCAAGATCAAAAGATAATCTCTAAATCTAAATATATGTTAGTAAATGGTAAGAGTGTGTAAACTAGACCTTAAAGGGAATTCTTAGCCTCGTTGGGCATAATATAACTAGAAAAGGTCAAAAGGATATTTATAGATTACATGAAAACGCTACGAATCAAACCCTAAATAAAAGAGGAAAACTTGAGTCGGAGACCACTTATGATGCCACTTATTGGTTGGTGGACCCATATAGGTAGCACATATTCATTTGGAACATCAGATTCTATAAAACTCAGTCTTCTAGCACCTAGGGTCTATTACCTATGGCCAATAGGTGCTAAACTATGTAGTAGAAACTTTCAGCTTTTAACTTTTTTCTTCCAGTTAGCTCCCAAACCTAGTTTCATTCAAAATTTACATAAAAACACATCATTTCCAAATAAAACACACCCAAGTACTTGCATATTTCTTGGTTTGAAGAATTTAAAGTTCTATGAAATCATGACACATGAATACGCTTAAAATAGATGTTTGTATGTCCTCGGATAATAAAAAACAACACAATGATACTTAACCAAGAGAAACCTCTGACACCAACGACAATCAATTTCAATATTTTATGCTCAAGAACATAACCCTCTCCAATTTAACACTTCAAAATTGGCTATGTATATATATATGCAGCACAACAATGTGACACCAGGGAATCAAGTTATGTCATTACATTAGAAACAAACAATCGTGCATATGTACAAATTACACTACCCAAATAGGTAAGCATCTAGTAGACCAACTCATGCGCTCTCACAAAAAAAAAAGGTCCCACTCACTCTGTAGGATAATGCATGTTAATGTAAAGAAGATCAAGAGACACTCACACTCACAAAGAGTTTCCAACAATGTGTACAAAATACCATAGGCTTGCCCTTATTTTCTTTACCTTAGTTTTCAGGTTGGGTGTGGTTTTCTTTTTTATCTTTCTTTTTCTTTTTAAATTTTTCTTTTCTTTTTGGTTTTATATTTTTTGTCTTTTTTCAACAACTCCTAGCCCTACATTCTTCTCTCTTATTTACCCTTCTTCATACCCACTTCAAATTACGCAGCACTATGGTAGCTACCCTTAACTTAGGCAATTTTCTTTAGTTGCGGTGCACAACGTCCAAGGAGGACCAAGTTAAAAATAGGTTCATTGTAATATAAATGGGAAGCTGAAAAAGGTAAAATAAAGATTAATAGTCTATACATGCTCAAAATAGGGATTAAGGGATACTTATTCACATCTGGAAGGTCACTTAGGCTAAAAGTGCACTAATTTGAAGAACGGCCTATAATCCTTTCTGAATAGACTATCATACAACCTAGGCAAGACTAATTGAGCATGTTCTGGATTCAACACATATAGGGAACAAAGTAGCATCTAAAACACACCTGGAATAGGGTTTCATCACAAACTACTATCTATCTGATTCATGCAAATGTTAGCTATAATTATAATATAGCTAATACTAATGCCATAACTAGATTCACAACGGTCACATATATGTACACATCATACAATTCAAAATTAATTTTTTGGGAGGGGTATGATTTTTCTCAAAAAATCATAAAGAAATACATCAACTACCTTAGATTTTTATTTTTCTCCTAGTTACAAAAAAACATAGAATAATACAAAACAAAAAACAATGCATCCAAAATATACATGCTCTACTATGAACAAAACTTTTGGTAAAAGGCATGACAACAAAAACTCTAAGAGGACATTTAGACCCATAAATATCCCCCACATGCCCTCAACATATAAACATGCATTGTCTTTAGAGTATTAGACAACTATAAAACAATAGAGTTGTAAACATGCTTACAACACCATACGCGTGTCACTCTGACGTCAATCACACTAACACAAACACTCATGAAAAAATAAAGCAATACCTAAGTTTTGCTATAAGCAGAACATAATTTAACATCATGATAAGACGTGGCTATGTTGGTTACTCAGAATTAACCTACAAGCTTATGTGTTTCCTCACATGCAGTACCTTGATCACTAAGACTTCATTACGGTATCCATGTTTGAACTTATGAATCGGGCCCCTAATTTTTTATTTCAATTTACTACTATACTCAAGGTGCAGTGTTATTGAAATAAACAATCCACGCAATAAATGTGTCATGTTGCAAGTTTTGGCCCTTAAGTGAGGAATGTAGTTTCTTGATTGTGGCACAATAAATTCAAGAATATAGACATATTTTTCCTCGTTTTCAAACTCTTCCAGAGGGTTATATAGCTTGATGAATATCTTACTACCCAAACATAATGTGGAAAAATGCTTAGAATAAGGTTTTATATGTCCCAACTCATGAATTGGATTTTTATTACATCCCCACATAACTCTAGTGTACTCTTTTGAATATTGACAACATCCACAAAAGTCTGATAAAGTGTTGACTCCTCTAATTTTAGATCCTCAATTTGAAATATAAGAAGTTTTTTAGCCTCATACAACTCATAACTAAATTGTTAGGTGTTACAAGTATCAACCTTTGCATCCAAGTCTATTTTTAAGTTGTGAATCTCCAAGCTTAACATATCAACCTTTTGAATATACCCTTCTTTTTCTTTTGTTTGGAGTGTCACTGTTTCAAGCATGCTCTCATTATCATCCCATAATATATCTATCACACTCCTACAATAATGCACTATATAAAAAGTATAAGGATCAATATAAAGAGAGTCATCATCACTCCATCCTTTCTCTTTAAAGGATGTCATATCAAGGAGTTTAGAAAAACATAAAAAATAAAAATACAAACTTCAAAAACTCTTATCAGCCAACCCATAATCGTATTCCAATGTCGCCAAAATTTTGATGTCACCCTAAAGTACACATCATAGATTATAAAGCAACGATGCAAAAATATAGTAACCTAATTAAGGATCGAACCTATAGGTAATAGGGTAGAACTATCTCTCGGATATGTTGAAACACTCTAGGAATGCCAAAAAGTAAATAGTGGGGACTTATTTTGAATAGTGGAAAGTAATAAAACTTGAGTTCTTTTTTTGTAAAAAATTTGAAATGAACACTAGGATTATGTTCCTCTGGCTTTATAACTCTGTAGTTTTATTGTGCTGCATTAAACTAACTCAATATTTTGGAAAAAAATTCTGATAAGTTATGTATTACTAACAATCTTGTGAATGCCTTTAGTGAAGTTCACTCCTTACCTTTTGAGTCTTAAAGTATTGCTTTACTAACACTAATCATGTATTCTAGATTAACTATTACATTTTGAGTCTTTAGTTAATTAGATTAGATTCCAAAATTATAAGATAGAGGTGAATATCAAATTACTATCGTGGTCTTATTTTCCTAATCTCTACCTCTCTTTTGAATTAAGTATTGAACAGGCGGTTTCTTAATGTTTGCAACTGCTACAAAATATATTAAACTGAAGATGATCACAATATATGCAAGGAAATTAGTTGGGAATAAGATTTCACTTCCCCTACTTTATTATTCATCGGGGCTTCCCCAACCCTAGCTAAGGGAATTAGTTGCTCATATTTGTGAAACAATCCATGAAATTCGTAAGAGAAAGCATTGAATTAATCTTAAAATAATATATGAAGAAAACCCAAACTATAAAATCATTAAATCCACCTAAAACTAAGAATAAAAGAATCCCAAGATCAAAAACTAATCTTAGAATCAAAAGATGTGTTTGTTAATGATAAGAATACGTAAACTTGACCCCAAAAGGCATTCTTATCCTCAAAGGGAATAAACCTACAAAAATTGTCAAAAGAATATTTATAGATTACATGGAAAACCTAGGAATCATGATCTAAAAAAGGAGAAAATCATCAGTCGGCAACCACCTATGGTGCCACTTATGGGCCATAGGTGGCACCTATAGGCCGTAGGTTCCCCCAGTATCACACCTCGATTTTTTGAATCGGAAAGCTATACGGTGATCATGACCCCGAAGGACCACAAGCTAACCCATGACTGATATATATACCTGTACACTGCATAATATAACATGAAAATGCGAAAATATGTACTGAATAGCCATAAGGTTCAAATCTGAATAAATATCTGATAATATAATGTCTGGAAATGGTATAACAATACCAAAACAAATCTGAAATAACTGTCTAACATGCTATAATCTGGAAATCCTCTAAACTATTTGAATAAGGAGTTGATCGGACATATCCCCAACTAACTCCAACTATTGAAATAAACTAAAATAGAAATGAAATCATCATGTCTTCGAAGGATGAGGACTTACGTTTAACTCTGATTGTTGATACTGGAATCTACTACTGATCTGGAGCTTGTCCCTTTGAACCTATGATTTAAAATAAGAGAAAGCACCATAGCACAAATGCGTCAATTCGTCTGAATGTATTGAGTATACGAGTGAGGTAGGCTAAATAAAAAGGGTTTTATGTATGAACAATACTGACTGATATGAATATGAGAATACATATATGCATACGTAACTGTAACTGAACTCGTGGAGATACTAACTACTGAGTCTGAATATTGACCACATGAGTGTACTGATACTGAGGTACTGAACAGAAGAACGACTATTTTTGATAGTTCAAATTATGAAGAACTGGTCTGATTGACTATGCCTAAAAGTCCTGAAACTAAATACTGAGTTTGTAAATCACTAATAAGTGGGGAACTGATAGAGTATTATTAACAAATAAGGGAGTAGAACTATGTTACTGATATATATAAATAACTGTTTATGATAATTCTGATTATGAAGAACTGGTCTGGTTGACTGTTTCTGATAGTCCTAAAGCTAAATACTGATATCATGAATTTTGATAACTGATGTGACTAATATCATAAGTAACTATATCTGACAGTCCATAAATATGAAGGAACTATCTGAGTTCTTTTACTGAGACTAGGATTGAAACTAAAACTGTGGGAAGTAGTTGTCTAACCAACATGCCCTAATAACTCATATAGCTAAGTTGGGGTCCAGTCTCTGCCCCAACTTGAAATATGTCAATACTGCGCTACTAGTAAGGACAGATGTGAGTGACCCTTATCAGGAAGGTACTCAAATGAGAATGGTGGGAACCTTAAACTATCAGGTTAAGCCACATCATTAACACTAATTGACAGCTTAAGATATATCAGCCTACACTGGCTACATAGTTATGGAACACAAGGATGACTGATAATAATAACACCTTGAACTGGTAGGTAAGTTACCATCCTTGGGTTTAGTCGGTGCTAACTTCTACTTCCATCTGAAGGACACTGAACTGAATAACTAAGCTGAACTGAATAACTAAACTGAACTGAACTGATTAACTAGACTGATACTAATTAACTGGACTGATACCAGTGGTGTTGTTTAGTGGAGCAAAACTAAATTTACTGTATTATGATGACTGACAGAATATACTGAGTTGTGAGGACTGGTTGAGAGTACTGAAGTTACTGAGGTTAACTGGGAATACTGGGGTTGCTAAGGTTACTGAGCACTGAGATTACTGAGATTAGTGAGTTTACACAGATTACTGAGTTTTCCTGAGTCACATGACTGACTGAATTCTATAGATCATGGCTTGACTAAGAGTATCATGATAACATGACATGGCTCTAGGCATACAACTACATTTTTTTGGTACAAGTACCCCCAGGACTCGATGGAATAAAACTAATACAACTTGACTTTCTTGAGTACATGACCATCAATAACAATCCATAATACATGAGTGAGGGATTTCATAAAGTACATAGTCATCATAATATCTAACATGAATAGCAATGCTTATAATCAAGTCATAAATCTTATATTCTAATGTCATGGGCATTCCGACAACATATACTATTCACAACAAGGGCATGGAAACCATTGAAGCATAAGGGAATGGCAAACATATAATATTTAGTTCATATTGTCATAATTTGGGGATAAATCATATAATACTTCAAAATCATGATCTTGTTCATAGCATGGAAGGTAGATAGGCACACTATGAATCAATTCCCCAGTCATCATGTACATTCCATTAACACATATATTGCACAAAAATAAAAAGTGATCTCTTTGAACATAATAGACTAGCATGAATTTATTATATAGCTCACCCCTAAGCTATAATACATGATTTCTATAATTCTAGGGATTTTATCGAACACCTTACATGCACAACTTTGGGAATAGGTATAATTATAAATTTAACAATCTTAAGCCACCCAAAATTTATGGATTTCAACTAACATGCTCACATACTTCATAAAAATACATAGAGATACCAAGTAACAACTATCAACATAAACATAATCATACCACATCAACATAATCACCACTCATTTTTTAAAATTTTATTCTTGAGCTCCATGGATTAAAGGGATCTATGGAATAACACTACACATACCTTAGATGGAAGATTCTTCAAGATTAATGGTGAACCTTTCTTGAAATTAAATCCCCAAATCAACTAGTTTTCTAGGAGCTTGAGATAAGTCATGAAGTAATAAAACCCATATCTTGAATCTAGATGTTGAAAGAGATATAATTTTTTTCTTGATTTCTTGACTAGGGTTCTTGTCCTGTGAGAGAAAATAAGTTTTTCTTGAGTTTGAAGAACTTGAATGTCCTAGATACTTGAAGGAGGGTTTGAATCTTGTTTTCTGGTTTTCATCTTGAAAGAAACCCTACTTTTGATGTTATGAATGAATGGAGTTATATGCTTTGATTTGATGTGATTGGGTATTAAATAGGGTGGAAAAAGAACCAAAAATCTCTTTAAAACGATGTTTCAGCGCTATTTCGGACAAAACTTACGGTCTGAGTGACGGACCATCAATCTGGTGAAAAACTTTCACTCCAACCATCATTTTGGACCATAAAATGGACTCACTAGTTCATTTTCATTGGTCAGAGTGATGTTCCATCGCTGACATGACGGTCCGTCATTTTGCCTGTCGCTCCCGGACAGCTCGGGTAACTCTCGGTAAAACGGCCATAACTTTTTACTCCGATGATGTATTTTGGAAAACTTAGTATAAGTGGAAATATAATTCAATTATATATTCGTTTATGGGTCATGTTCTCAAAAATTCTCTATAGAATGGGAGATATGCTCATTTGAAGTTGACTATGGCAATGCCCTTCTCAAGAATTCAATCGGTAAGGAATGTTTTGATTCGTCCAATAGCTAAGACGTATTTGAGGTATTAATATACATCAAACTTGATCATAAAAATACTAAATTACTATAAGTTATTTCTCATGTTCTTGAATCATGGTTCTACCATCGGTTGAGATTCTCGGGGTATTACAATATCTCCCAATTGGGAATATTCATCCTCGAATGAGACTGATAGAGAGAGGGGAAGAACATAAACTAATGTACATAATGAACATGAATGACTAGAAAATTATCTTATGGCTAACATGATTGATAAATGAACATATCATACCAAACATGCATGTCTAATACAGACCGATAAGCTGAATTTGTAAATATCTAATGCAGGGATAATTGACTCATGAATGCATGACTGGATGTCTTAATGAACTGTTTCTAAAACATCTTATAACCTCCTGCACATATGAGTGGTGCACAACACACGCATGTACAAGACTATACTAGATACGATTTTTCAGACATCCTAGGACACTGTTGAATCTTACACACTGATACAAAGTTTGTACCATCCTGATTTTCTGAATCAGAATGCTACACAGTCGTCATGTGCCCGAAGGACCATAGGCTAATCCATAACTAATATATATACCTGTACAGTGTATATTATAACTTGAAAATGTAGAAACATGTATTGGATGGCCATAAGGTTCAAATTCGAATAAACATCTAAGAAGACAATGTCTGAAAATTGTATAACAATACCAAAACAAATATAAAATAACTGTCTAACATGCTATAGTCTGGATAGCCTCTAAACTATTTGAATAAGGAGTTGATGGTACATGTCCCCAAATAAATCCATCTACTAAAATAAACTAAAATAGAAATTAAATCATTAAGTCCGCGTAGGATCAGGACTCACATCTAACTCTGACTCCTGATACAGGAATCTACTGCTGATCTGGAGCTCGTGTCTCTGAACCTATATTGTAACATAAGAGAAAGCACCATAGCACAAATACGTTGGTATGTTTGAATGTGCTGAGTATATGAGTGAGGTAGGATAAATGCAAAAGTTTATATGCATGAACAATACAGACTGATATGAACGTAAGAATACATACATGTACATGTAACTGTAATGGAACTCGTGGAGATACTGACTACTGAGTCTGAATACTGACAACATGAGTGTACTAATACTGAGCTACTGAATAGAAGAATACTATTTCTGATAGTTGGAATTATAAATAATTGGTCTGATTGACTTTGCTAATAGTCCTGAAAGTGAATACTGAGTATGTAAATTACTAATAAGTAAGGAACTGATACTGTATTAATAAATAATGAGGGACTAGTACTATGTTACTGATACATGAATAACTATTTATGACAGTTCTAATTATGAAGAACTGGCCTTATTGACTATGTCTGGCAGTCCTGAAGCTGAATACTGAATCATTAATTCTGATAACTGATGTGATTGATAGCATAAGTGACTGTATCTGACAGTCCACAAATCTAGAGGAACTATCTGAGTTCTTTTACTTAGACGAGGACTAAAACTATGGCTGTAGGAAGTACTTGTCTAACCGACATGCCCCAATAATGCATATAGCTAAGTTGGGGACTAGTCTCTACCATAACTAGAGGGGTGTCAATACCACGCCACTAGTAAGGACGACTGTGAGTGACCCTTATTTGAAAGGTACTCAAAAAAGAACGGTGGGAACCCTAAACTAACATGTTTAGCCACTTTACCAACCCTAATCTGAGAGGTTAGTATGTCTCTACCTACGCTAGCTATGTAGTTCTGGAATATAAGGATGACTGCTAAGAATCATACCCTGAACTGGTAGGAGAATTCCCATCCTTGGGTTCACTCGGTGCTAATTTCTACACCTATGTGAAGGACACTGAACTAAATTACTAAGCTGAACTGAATTACTGAATTAAACTGAACTGATTAGCTAGACTGATACTGATACTAGTGGTATTATTTAGCGGAGCTAAACAAATTTTACTGGATTTCGATGACTTATGAAATATGATGAGTTTTGAGGACTGGTTGAGAGTGCTATAGTTACTAAGGTTAACTAGGAGTGCTGAGGTTGCTAAGGTTACTGAGCATTGAGATTACTGATATTACTGAGTTTACTCAGATTACTGAGTTTTCCTAAGTGACATGACTTAGTGAATTCTATAGATTATGGCTTGACTAAGAGTATCGTGATAACATGACATGGCTCTAGGCACACAGCTACATTTTTCAGCTACATGTACCCCCAGGACTCGTTGGAAGAAAACTGACACAACTTGACTTTCATGAGTACATGACCATGATTAACAATCCATAATACATGAGTGAGGGATTTTATAAAGTACACAGTCATCAAAATATCTAACATGAATAGCAATGCTTATAATCAATTCATAAATATCATATTCTAATATCATGGGCATTCAAGCAACATATACTATTCATATCAAGGGCATGAAAACTATTGAAGCATAAGGGAATGGCAAACATGTAACATTTAGTTCATATTGTAAAAATTTGGGGAAACTCATATGATACTTCCAAATCATAATCTTGTTCATTGCATGGAAGGCATATAGACATAGTATAAATCCATTCCCCAATCATCATGTACATTCCATTAACAAATATATTGAACAAAAGTTACAAGTGAGATCTTTGAACATAACAGACTAGCATTAATTTATCTTATTGTTCACCCCTAAGCTATAATACATGATTTCTATCATTCGAGGCATTTTATCAAACACCTTACATGGACAACTTTGGGCATAGGTATACTTCTCAATTTAACAATCTTAAGCCACCCAATATTCATGGATTTCAATTAACATGCTCACATACTTCATGAAAATACATCGAGATACCAAATAACAATCATCAACATAAACATAATCATACCACAACAAGATAATCACAATTCATTATTTTAAAACTTGATTCTTGAGATCTATGGATGAAAGAGATCCATGTATGAACGCTACGCATACCTTAGAAAAAAGATTCTACAAGATTAACGGTGGAATTTTCCTGAAATTAAATCCCCAAAGCAACTAGTTTTCTTGGATATTGAAATAAATCATGGAGTAATAAAACCCAAATATTGAAGCATGATCTTAAAAAAGATATAACTTTTTTCTTGATTTCTTGACTAGGGTTATTGTCTCTTTGAGTGAAAATAAATTGTTCTTGAGATTGAAGAACTTGAATATCTTAGATTCTTGATGAATGGTTTGAATCTTGTTATTGGGTTTTGATCTTGAAATAAACCCTAATTTTGATATTATGGATGAATGAGGAGTTATGTGCTTTGATTTGATGTGATTGGGTGTTCAATAAGGTGGAAACAGATGCTAAAATCTCTTTAAAATGATGGTTCAACGCTGTTTCGGGCAAAACTGACGGTCTGAGTGATGGACTATCAATTTGGTGACAAACTATCACTCCAACCGTCATTTTTGGTCCAAAAAATGGCCTCACTAGTTCATTTGAAATTGCCCAAGTGACTGTCCATCGCTTACTTGACGGTCCATCATTTTGCCCATCGCTCCTGGAGAACTCGGGCAGCTCTCAGTAAAATAGCCATAACTTTTTACTCTGATGCCATATTTTGGAAAAATTGGAATCATTGGAAATCTAATTCAATTATATATCTGGTGATGGGTCATGAGCTCAAAAGTTCTCTATAAAATTAGAGCTATGCTTATTTGAAGTTGACTACAGCAATGCCCTTCTCAAGAATTTAATTAGTAAGGAATATTTTGATTCGTCCAATAGCTAGGACGTATTTGAGGTATTAATAAACATCACACTTGATCATAAAAATAATAAATCACTATAATTTATTGATCATGTGCTTGAAGCATGGTTCTTCCATCGGTTGGGATTCTCGGGGTATTACACCCATGTAGGTAGAAAACTAATTCTACAATATTAGATTCTCTGAAACTCATTCTTCTGGCACCAACAATATTTTACCTGAGGCCAATAGGTGGCACCTACGGATAGTAGGTGCTAAGGTAAGTAGCATAAAATTTCATCTTTCAATTTTTTTCTTTCGATTAGATCCCAGAACCGAGTGTCCTACAAAGTACACTTAAAACAAATCCTATTCAACCAAACACACCTATGTACTTTCATATTTCTTGGTTTTAAGCATCTTAAGTTCTATGAAATAAAGGTATGTCAAAAGTCCAAACTCATCAAACATACTGAGAAGGATCTATCATTGACACTATGATATCAATGGTTCACCATACATAAACAATTGAAACACAACCCCATAGCTAGCAGTCAAAAAATATTGCCCTAGTTCCCAAATGAAAAATAAGTATAAAACACCTATGATATAACTCAACTATGACAAAACAAAATATGTTCGCCCTAATAACAAGATCATACAATTTATATACACATACCATAGGATTGCCTTTATTTTCTATACTTTTAGTTTCAGACAGTCAAATTAGGATAACTGTACGACTGTGCTTAGCTTGTAATATATCCTTGAGAATGGTTATGGTAGATTTTGGAATAATTGACTCAACCCACCTTAGAACTACAGTAACTTTATTTAACTTTGACTCTTCTATTGTTATCAATTTTCTCATGTTGTTTCCATTCAATTATTAGTGAGTCTTAATTTATAACTCCATTTTTTTCTTTTTTTTTAAACTTTCAACTCTTTTTTCTTTTTAATATTCCGTAGTCATGCCACACCCAGTTTACATTTTTATGAAAAGGTATTTCTTTTCATAATTAACTATATTTTTCATTTACTCGTGTTATAACCGCCCTTAACTTAGATAATTTTAATGAGTTATCTTAGTGTACATGAAGGGACCATGAAAAAATTGTTTTTCAAAATAAAAATAGATAGGTGAATTGGATAGTAAATCAAAAGGTTATTTTAGGCTCAAAAAATGGATCTAGTGATACATGTCGAATTACCCCATAGATTGTTAATCAAGGTAATTGGTTATGCTTTTGAGATGAAGAGGAGTTTTCTATCTACTATGATGAGAACAGATGATGGAGGAGTCTCATCCTTTGGGGGTTTGTAATTTTGGGTCACATTTAGGCCTATTTTCCATTTAGGACCACTTTTGTGCCCATTTTGTAATAATTAGGCCATTACTATAAATATCAAGGTTTTCACTTTTCTTAGATTTAGATGATTTTGGATGTGTTTAAACTTGAGAATGATTATTGAGCTTGTTTGGAGATCATTGAATATTTTGGACATGTTAATTTTAAGGTGATCTAATTCCTCTCTTGTACTTAGTAGGAGTTACTGGCTCGATTAGATTTAAGTGTAAGAGGTTATTGGTTTAATATATCTTTGATTGCTTACATTTCTCTTGTCGTGTCTATTTATTTATCATTTTTCTTTATTATATTTAAATTTTTATACTTTATGTCGTTTTCATAATTTTGTACTATGTCATTTGTTTTCAAAGTCGTTTGTAAATAATTCAAATCTTTGGTTGTGGTATTGATGAAGAAACTTGAAAATCACAAAAAAACAAATTAGCGTTTTCATATATTTTGTGGTCTATTTAATGTTTATGTTTTTGATATGTTGTGTTTTCTTGAGTTTCTCATGCTTTAATCTTGTTCTATAGTATGATTTTGTCTAAATTTATAATTTGAGCTCAATCACAATTGATTTGAAGGTTCTACAATTATTGAGTTGAGTTTGAAGAAATTTCAAAAATCGATCTTTGAATCTAAGCATCTTTTAGGGAAATTAAGGATTGAAAAGCATTGAGGTGTATAACTTTCACCAAAAGGACCTTGGATATAGAATTTTGAGTTTATATAAGTTAAACGAGTGAATTGGGCTTTTTAAATCTTCATCTTTTCAATTGGAAATCTTGGAGAAAAAGAAGAGAAAAGTACAATATGATCCAAAAACCTTGGTGTAAATTTTGAGAGAACTATTTCTCGACCTATAACGAGTAAATATAAGGTGAAGTAGGCCTCGAGAAGTAAGGAAATCAAGGAATTCAACCTTCAAAATTTGAGTCCAAATTACACCGAGTATATTTTGCTAACGGCTTGAGTGACTAATATTAAGCTAGTGATGATCTACCAACCCAAGTTGTCACTACCACCACGGTTGGACACTTTTATGGTAGTGCATGACGACTGCCCTAATGATCAATCAAGAGGGTGAATCAGTTACTTAATGAGTCATTAAGAGAAAAGCTTAGAACCTATTACGGAAGACTATGTCGGTTCATCCAATGGCCAGTCATAAGGATTACAATCAATCACTAAGAAAATTTTTTAGGCAACATTAGTCACTAAAGTCTATCCTGACGGTTATTCACCATCTTGACATTTAGTCACTTAATAAGTGACGTTGAAAAATTTTCTGTAAGCTTATTTTAGATTCCTAGTTTAGTTTCTTTGATTCTTGATCATATTTTACTTGATTCTAACACTAATTAATAACTAGTGATCGCCCTAGATAATTGCGATTAGTTCTTGAGTCAGTTTTCTTTATTTCTTATTTCTTGTGTGCTTTTATTGTTTATTTCCTAGTTAACTTCTTTGATTCAAGTCCCTTAGTTTTTAATTTGGTGGTTGTTATTATCTCAACAAGAACCTATTCTAACTGAGAATAAAAAATTTGTACTTCCTATACCAATGTCAACAAGCAAGATTCACAAGTCAAGCTAATCGTGACTATGAAGATGCTAGTGAATGTATGATTTTGATTCACTACCATTAACCTTTTTTGTTAGTTCTGTTGAGTATCTTTTTAATAGGTACCATAGGACCGGGAAATGCAAGATATGAAATATAGAAGGGTGAGTCAGAAATATAGATAGAGAATGGTAAGTCTGAATGGGACTATTAAATCTTCTAGTGCTACTCTGCAAAAATATTTTCCAAGCATCCTCAAGTAGGCAATTCCAAGTGACTTCTTCTACCATATCTCCTACAACTCTCTACCATATGTTTTACCCTCAACAATAAGGTGATTCTCCCTTACCTACTAATTCAACAACAAGTAAAAAACCACGTAATCTAGCTTGACCCATACAATTTAAACCTGTCTAATTAATGCCTCAAATCTCAACACCATCTTAAGCTCCAAGAATTCTCTCTCCACCCTATAATACCACAAAACCAATTCCAAACCATTAAATTTCAAAATAATTAAATCCATAAGTTCATAGCCCATCCTACAACCTATAATATGAATTGCCACAAGTCTTAGAAGCATACTACAAAACAACACTAATCCCAAACCCACTTTAGCATGCCTTACTTTATCAAATGGCACACAAGTTAGTCATACAAGTGCAGTAAGAGTTTTAAGGACATATAGTAGGAGTTTATGGGTATGGTGCCCAAGGAAATAGTCCAAGGGACCAAGGCAAATATGGAGGTGGTGACATGGGACTCAACTCTGTGAAGGTCACTCTACCTAACTTTTAATGAGGTAGTGATCACGAAGAATACCTTAAACAGGACTCGCAATATGATAGAATCTTCAAAGCTAATGATTTTCCTGATGTTAAAAAGACAACAAATTTTTTATAGTGTTGGAGCTTATTTCCAATTTTACCCTTTCACTTGACTTAGCGTATTTATCTAGCATCTTTGTTTTATTTATATCATGATTTATCTCAGTAGGTCGATGATGCCTATTGAGTACCTTCCATAATCCGATTTCTCTAGTCATGATGTCACCTATTATAACCCACCAGTAGATAATTCATCCTATTTTCTAGAACTACTCGTAATGGACAACCAAGAGAAATATAGTAAGAATAAAGAATAAATATAGTAAAAAGGCGAAAATAATAAGATAGTCCCAAAACCTGATGGAATTAGTACAAAATCTTCTAATATGAGATGATTGCAACATAAAGTACTAGATGAATATATTAATACAACCCATCTCTAAATACAACATAGAGATTATTCTTATATATCAGAGGGAGAATAGGAATACTCTAAATACCAGGAGCTCATCCTAAGTATCTGAACAATAGATTTTCTACACAACGCATACAATAATGGTGAGAACTCGTACTCTAATATGCAAGATGCAAAAGTGTAGAATAAGTACCAACACATTGTACTAAGTAAGCAACTGATGACTGAGCTCCAAAGATAATACAAATATAAATAAAATGCAGGAAAGATATAAACTACACCAAAATCTCCAGGAAACAAACATAGTAAAGCTAAGGAGACAATAAGGGTAAACTCTCCTATCCTAGCCACACTCTAAGAACCTAATCATCATACCTTATCACATTTTCCCATATACAAATAAGGAGCAAACGAAGGATATATAATACTTTACAAGTCCAAGGAATGGATATACAGCATGTACTCATAAGTAAGAGAGGGATATATGGTAATACCATAACTACATATAGGTAGATAAATACACATAAATAAGGCTAAATCAAAGGTACTACCATGCAGTCACACTAGCATCTCAAGTCTTCGTAATCATAGTTTGAACTAGTTCTAACATAATTAGGATCTTTAATACATAGGTATAACCATGAGATAATTATCCATAAATAAGCAACTTTACAAAAAGGATTCAGAATCATACCTCAAAACTCAGTACCAGTCCTATAATCAAACTGTCATAAACTATCCATAATAACAGTGGCAATGTAAAGTAACTGAATAACACAGAAAAACAATACCTAAATCGATCCCCATAACCTAGAAGGTCTAATCAAGAAACACAAAACACTACAAGCAATCCTTATCATTTATATCTATGCAGTCTTCCATAAGAAAGACAAATATAGGTGCATACTTGTGGTAAGCAATGTCTATGCAAGGATGACCATAAAGTATAATCCATACTACCATAACAAAAGTAGTACCATAATGTAACCTAGTGTATACACCTCCTTTAGCTCGACAGATAGCAAAGGTAAGACCTATTGTGACCTCACTTCTCTAGTACGATAGCTTAAGGATGAAGGGGCCCCTTGGGGATTTAGGAGTACCTATATACACCAACCTGGTCTTCATCTAGGATTTCTAATAAACATCATCTTCATCCATCTAATCCATCCAGTACCCTATATATATATATATATATAGCTAGAACCATGGCTAAAAGAGTATGAGTCTATAAATCCATTGATCGAGGTAGAATTTTAGACTAGGTCATCATGGGAGTGTTGAAAGGGTTAGAATCTCTACTAACTAAGTTAAATAGTAGTAGGAAAACATGGGATAGAATATATCTCGGACAAATTTCTAAAACATTAATTTTAATCTTAAAGGCACACAATTTATTCATTAAGGTGGTATGATTTCTGTTATGAAAGAATCTTTTAAAAAAATAAAAAGTGAAATAAGTCTATTTTAGAAAAAATAGTAGTAAGACCATATTTTTATTTTAAATCTATACCATTTACTATTTTAGTGAGAATGAATGTAATGAATCTATGCATAACAGAACCAACAACAAAACAGTGTAATCATAAGCATCAAAACATCAAATAGTTGTGGCCATGTTCTTAACTAGGATAGATTATTTACCGAAATCCAACCAATATCAAATCACATCATTGGGACCAATAATGAATATATCCAATATAAACATATCATATTTTAGGAAACCATCACAATCCACCAAGTATAATAGTAAACAATATAGTAAAGGTTCATTAGTCTCAACAATGCCTAACATGCTAGCAGCCTAGGGTAAAAAGATCCTAGAAGCATAATATGTATTTCACCTTAAGGGTTAATTAGCCTTCTTACCCCTAAACTCATATATTAGGATAAGTAATAATGTTCTACACAATATCACACCCTAACATCACTATCTAATATAAAACACATATAATAACCCATCTCATAAAAAGAATTGATAGAAGCCTACCTCAATACAAAACTGCAAGTCCTTTGATCACCCATAAATCATTTGTCCTCACTGTAAGCTACCAAAATAATATCACACTATTAAAATATTAATCTACATATCATTATGATTAAAATAAGACCCATATTACTAAATTAAGGGATGGGTAAAAATTTAGGTCAAGAACGGGCCTGCGGGGCTCACAAATAGAATACAAAATTAAATTTGTCATGAGGTACCACAAAGGACAAGGAATGTGTGCTCCAAACTTGAACTTGAACCCAAATAGAGCGCAAATAAAGTATCAAATAAACCCTTTAAATTTTAGGGATTCATGACCTAATTTGAAGAGTTTACCAAAAATTATGATGAAAATAGAAGGGAAAACTATATGTAAATGACCACGGATAGTTAGGTTAGATTACCTTAATTTATATATATTATTTCCCACTATTTCCTTAATTTTGTATAGAAATAGTAGAAGAAATGGTGGAAAATTTATTGAGAAAAAAAAGATTTAAAGCCACCTAGTGTCGCTTAAGAGATCACCTTGTTGCTTAAGAGATAGCCGCTTACCCATTATTCAATAAGTAATCTAGAATTAGGGTAAGATATAGATTAACCAACACCTAGGCTCTTAAATTAGCTCACAACTATGCCTGCTTAAAAGAACACAGTCATCGCTTAAGCGACCCTTGACCAAGTTGTCAAGGTCACTTAAGTTATCCTGTGTCGCATATATGAACACTGCATAAATGGTCATATGATTTCTTAAGTGGTCACATCATCAACTTGACATACCAAATTTCTCCTATTCCAAATGGACTCCAATTGGCTGGTTGAGATATATTTGAAACTGCATGTGTGAAAACAAAATATGCCACCATACAAAATTCGATACTTTGGACTTAATAAAATGATCAAATATTTCATCCAAGATAGCTTTAAGTAAGTGTGGGGACAATACTTATGTTTTATTTTTCACATAATCTGCTCAACAAATTATATTGAGTTCAAAACCCTTGGGATCTAAAAAAGGGTCCCCTTAGCCTAAAATTAATAATCTATAAGGACTTTTGGTATACAACAAATTCCAAGAATAACAAAATATCCATAATTGAGAAATGAACCAAAAACTAAATAAACTATCCAATAATAGAATCAATAATTCCAGTAAGTCACAAATGATCTATTTCCACTACGGGAAGCCTTAAAAAATCAAATGCATGAAAATTGAGGAAACAACCTAGAGGTTCATGATAGAACCTATGGTTTTAGTACTCAAACTCCATGTTTGTACATTTTTGGTGTAGACCTGAGTACTAGTAGTCGATGTTCATGTGACGAACGTGTTGAGTTAATTTTGGGAATAGGGTGAGCTTTCAGAGTTAAAGTGCGTTGTTTTCCTTCAATTATCAACGTCTAGTCTTTCACTACTCATAACATATTTGTATTTTACAATTTATATACCTGTGTTCTTTTTTATAGTAGCTAAGGTACCGATATGACTAGGTCGTGGGATTGTTATTAATGTTTTATCTATCTTTTAGACTATAACTATTTCCTTTTTATTTTCTAAGTCTTAAATTGTTGTTTTCTAGGTTTCAAGCCATTTTCTACTAAAATTAACCCAATACTTATAGCTCTGGGCTACGAGTGGCTTACCTACCAGCAATATAATATAGGTGTCTTCATAACACATAAATTGGGTACTAACAAATAGGTATCAAAGGATAGATTCACCTAGATTACTGGTACTAGAGCAAGTGTCTAGTAGAGTCTTATGAATCAAAAAAATGACGTCTCTTCATTATTTTTAGGAGGCTATAGGATATTATTGGGAGTTCTTCTTTTTTTTACTCATTTTATGCTAAGGGTCTAAGTTGTTTTGCAAAGATTCTTTTGCTTTCACTCTTTCAAAGAAGGCTAAAACACGTGCTACCGCTACATTAGATAAAGATCTCAAGACTGAATCTAGAGATCATGTCGTTATTTGTGAATGAGTTAAATGTTTGGGACTACCTAGAGATGTATCCCTAACAAATGGATAGGATAGGGGCCTTGACCTTATTCCTGCTCCTAAGCCATAGGTTTTTTCGCCCTAGACAATGTTGGGCTAGGGACTAGCCCAGTCTCTATAGCGATTTATTTATTTTTTATTGCTCAGCTATACATTATATCCAATTTAAGGATTGGTTAATGCTATACCACCTGATGCTATACTGCCTAATTGTTCACAAACTATAGACTAGAGTGGTACAGTAGTGGGGATGCAATTTGTAGTTGTGACTCTTAGAGTTGAGGTCTCTTCTGTGTTGGTAGTTTCTTAGAAGATCATTTTCCAACCTACTATGTATATTGAGGGGAATAAGATGTTGGATATATTCTTATGATTAGCTTTACCTAGGTTTTCTATTGCACTAGGTGAGGGTGCGTGTGAGTTCTTGACTGTTTGTTTGGATAGGCTCCGTAAATTAGGCCTTATTACTTATGATGTGGATTATACTTACTTTCAGTTAGACTGGAAAACTCCACATTTCTAGGGGTGTCATCTTGATTCTAGGCCAACGGTATCTCCTCCATTAGCATGTACTCAATTATTTTAAATCTTCTTGAAGAAGTATATGCCCGACAGTCTTAGGGATCATTTTATGGATCAATTCATAAGAATAGAGTTGGGCTTCATCAATATTTTATATTATGAACCTTGATTTCATGAGTTGGTTAGGAACGATACTTTTATTCTGACAATGAAGTATTAAAGGGTTCATTACTTTGTGCTATATATAGTTTTAATGATGAGCAGCTAAATTACAATGGACCAGGTCCCTAGACATGCAAGGCATAGTACCGCTGGCACGTATTATCTGCACAGTTTTTTCCACTTGTGTAACAAACTTTATTGTGCTTTTTTGTACTAATTTATACATCTAGTCTAATAATATTTTATCCCTAATAATCACTCAGCTATAAAAAAAAGGGTTGTCTCTTCATAAAATGAGTTTTTTTGGCATAAATCTAAAGAGTGAAAAGAGAGGCAGCAAAAACTCCATTTTTAAGATTGTTCAAGCATAGCTCATGTTCTTATCTTCGTAATATGCTTAATGAGTGAGTGAGTGTTCCTGAGTTTTTAATTATAAATAAACTACTCATGCTTTATGAGTAGTGTTTTCATTTAAGATAGAGAGTTCTTAGATAGAGATACCAAAGATTGAAGGTGGTTAAAGTTAATTAGTGTAGAGATAGTCCTTGGTAGAGTTTCCAAGATGTGCCTGTAGTAGAGTTGCTATTAGCGAAAGGATCATAGAGGTAGTCTGAAAGCTAAACTATAATCAAGAGGTTGATTATACTGGATTTCATTGGTTCTTTCAAAGGAAAGTTTTGGTTTTTTCCTTCTTGGGTTTCCACGTGAAAATACTTGTGCATTTACTCTTTCTGCACTGTCTTATGTTTTCCTGCACTCTATTGTTTGATTGCCTGTGATTGATCTTTGAGGGACCTAATCCCTTACTATGTGGTGCATACCACAAAGGTTTCAACAATTGGTATCAGAGTCAGGTCACTCTGAAAGGTTTACACCTAGAGTGTTTTGGTTATCATAACTGCTCCACCAAATCTAGAAGAAGGGCAATCTACCACTAGACCACCTAGATTCAATAGTTAGTGTTATGGGTTGTGGAAAACAAGGATTTTTACTTCATTATGGATGAAAACAATGAGCTTATGGAAATTATAGTTTATGGTCCTCATGTACCTATAAGAGACGTCAAAGAAGGAGATGTCACAAGGATGGTTATCAAAAGCATAAGGGAATTCAATGATGAAGATAGAGCAAAAATTGAGAAAAAGTTCAAAGAAAAAATTGCTTATTTGCTGCATAGGACAGAATGAATTCCACACAATTTCAGTGTATGAAATAGCTAAGGAAATTTGGGACTGCTTGAAGACAACTCATGAGGGTACTACTGATGTGAAGGATTCAATGGTTGATATATTGACAACTCAGTATAAGACCTCACAATTAAAGAAGAAGAAACTATTCAAGAAATTCATACCAAGTTTTCTTCTATCACTAATGTTACACTTCTAAGGTGAAGTAATTCCCTTTTATAAATAGGTAAGAAAAATTTTGAGGGTTCTTTCTAAATCATGATAATTCAAAGTGGATGTATCACCAAGGTTAGGAACTTAAGAGCTCTCACCATGGATGAACTCGTTAGGAACCTGATAACTCATGAACTTAAAAAGCAACAAGGGCATGAGAAGAGAGAGGTAAAAATGAGAAATCTCTAGATTTAAAATCTTCAAGATTAGGTCCTAATGAAGATGACATTGGTGTTGCCTACTTGTCCCAAAAATTGTTAAAACTATGAGAAAAAGTTGTAATTTCCTAAGAAGTGAAAGTAGCAGTAGAGAAGGAGCCACTGAGGAATTTTGTTACAAATATGGAAGTCCTAAACACTTTATCATGGATTGTCCAATACACAAAATAGACCATCAAAGTTATCATAATACTGGAGGTAACACAAGAAGAGACAAGACAAAGTACCTGTAAAATCAAGAAGACAGGTTGTAACTGATCTTGTATTTAATCAAGCCTTAGATGGTTTGGATAATTCCTTGAGTGAATGTGATAAAGGTAAAAAATCTACAAATGTATCCATGCTTGTAGTGGAGATAATAAAGTGACCTTGGACTTCTTGTTTTCCTTCATAGAAGACACTGAAAATAAATAACAGAATAGGGTAACTATCTTCGACATTAAGAAGAGGCTTGAAAATTATTTTGATAGTGAGTTACAGAAGCTAGCTAATGTATTTACTAATATTATTTTCAAGTTGAGTACTGAGAAAGAAAGTATAGAGAAAAAGGTGCTTGAATTAATTTCATTAACATAACAGATCTCTGAAATAGAAGAACAGTGGGATAGGTTAAAATTTACAATCATAGTTTGATAAGCCAGTTGAAGAAAGTGGATATTTTTGATAGCATTAGGAAGAAAGAGTCCCCATAACTTCAAATTGAGTTTGAAGATGAGCTGGAAAATTCTTAAGACCATCTCATGACTATGCTCCAGAAAATAATGAGTTAGAAAAGGACCTCATCCATTTCAAGGAAGAACTCAAAAAATCTCTTTGTGGACCTCATCCTCACAAATCCTCTCTAATTTCTTTAGTCCATATATCTATAATGGAAAGGGGACTGGGTATCAGTAAAATGCTCAATATTGTGGGTCACAAGACAAGGATGTTCATGATATCAAAAATAATGTCCATAAACCCTTGTGCACTCACTATAGAAGAGATGGACACCTGAACGAACACTATCAAAGCTAGAATAATGCAAGAATGTTCAATGATAGATACATCCAACACGATTCGACAAATTTTATGTCCTTGAAAAGTATGAAGAAAAGGGTAAAAATGAAGAACTCATTACCTATATGGTAAGGAAAGACTTAATTACACCTATGTCCTTCTATTGGGAACTCAAACTCAAATAGGTTCCCAAGTCTAAATATGATTGTGAATATAGGATGGAGAAAGGGTTTACAATCAGAAAAACTTCTTGTTATATAATTTCTAAAGGATATGAGTAGAAGGTATGATTGTATTCTTTTTCCTAAGACACTTCAAGGTGAAAGTGTATTATGTGATTAACATTCCTATCCCAAGGATAAGCTCATTGATAAAAAAATTGGAAAGTTTAGATTAATGTTGAAGGAACTCTTGACATTTAAAGAATGCCATGTCTAGGACCTGTTCCTTAGACCCAGTTTAAGAATAAGTCTTGGTATCATATAGTGTAATGAATCTATCAAGCTTATGCTGGGATTGATCAGAGTAATAAGACCTAATATCAAATGAATCAGTGTCTCCTCGAAAAATATGCTATGTCTAGGAGGCAGGTATCCTTTGTAAATTAGTACTTATTGGTCTAACTTAGTATCATACCTTTGCAGCTTTAGACCCATTATAAAAACATTGGTGGTGGAAAAATATGACAATAACAAAGCTGAAGATTCATACAAACCAGAGGGGGACATGGTCCTATTTTAAGGTTAGTATCTTATATGTGCAATTTTTGTCTGTTCTGCCAATAATAAATTGCGTCCTCCTTGTCCTTGTGTCAGAATAAAATTGTCCAATTCTAAAAAGAAATGTGAATAACCTAAAAATTGATATTGATCAATTCTTGTTCCTCGAAAAAAACCTTCCCTGTGCTCATTATTCCTTCAATCTTATTTCACCTACTACTTTTAGAATCAAAAAATAAAAATCAAAAATTCAAGTAGTTCCTTCAATAGAAAGACCTTTTTGATGGCTACAAATGTTCAATTTTCATGTCCTTCAATGGACTTTGAGATTACCACTTTGAAAAATTCCTTCCTAAACTATCTTGAAAAAAATCATTCTTCTCCTACTCTTCCAAAGCTTAACTCCTTCATCACTTAACTTGTTAATTAAAACTCTTTCCTGAATCTTAAAAACTAATCTAATGATGTTGAGGTGTATGAAACCTAGGTAGGTGAAAACCTTATTTAGTTGTTAAAAATCCCAGGAAAGAGCATAGTTGATCATAAGAAGAAGAATATTAGTTACACACCAAGAATCTTTTGAAAATGGTCTGGAGGTTTTACTGAGAAACAACTGACACTTAAGGGACCTGGTCCCAAGAAGAAAAGACTATCTGAAAGGGAATTGGTGGTCAATTATACTAGAAGAAAGAATGTGGAGAAAAGTAAGGTTGTATCCAAGGAAGTTAGAAATAGTTTCTTGAAGAATCTAAAGTTGTTAACAGGAAGGATTTATTATTCAAATATGCTAAAAGAACTTGATATGGTAGAACTTGTTGAGCTGGCTAAACATCTAGGTTGGATGTATGTCATGGAAGGACCTATTTCTACTATTTTTATGAGATAGTAGGAAATTCTATTTCACTTTGGAATTCTCAAAAAATGGGATAAGTTCGACGCATAGGTTCAAGGGAAGAAAATAAAACTAAATGAGAAAATATTAGGAAGAATTTGCAAAGTTCTTATATGGGTAAGAACTATCTCCATGTAGTTGCCTTCAATAGAATTCTTAGCATTTGCATCTAAGTTCAAAGGGGAATTTGTGGCTAAAATGAATAGGAACTCACTCAAGAATAAGTTTTAATTGATTTTTGACTTTTTCAACTAAGTAATCCTTCCTGGGTCACAAAAGAGAAACATTGCCTCAACCACTAACTTATATATAATGTAATTCCCTAGTACCTTTGAATTCATTAATCTACCTGCATTGATGATAATACACATTCACAAAGTGTTTCTTTGTAAGAATGTTAAGCATGACATAATATATGGATTTTTGCTAAACAAAGTACTTAACCATTATTGCATTCCATGTGATTATGCAACCCAATGGTCTATGGATTCAATGCTTGATATGAAAATACTAGTAAAGATAAAATATTTCTATCCAGGTAGTATTTATCAAAGGGATCCCAAAAAGGAAATAGAGGAACTAAAGTTCAATCTAACTTCTGAGGATAAAGAAATCAGCAAGCTTCACGAGATAATTCAGCATCTTTCAAAAGGAAGCCTATGTGACAAATAAATTGCTTTGAACTAAGAATGATGACCTGAATAAGAATGTGTCAATCATAACTGATGTAGTCCTTACGTCAAATGTAGAGATAAGGAATCTCAACAATAACCGGAGATTATTCCTTTAAATACATCTTCCTAGTCCTTCACTAGTTAATCATTCTTGATTCCTGTGATTTTTCCCTAAGAACATTTACTTTATGCATTCACTAGTTAGTCATTCTTTAAATTGTAAAGTTATTCTTTATGTTAGTGTTTCCTAATTGCCATGAGTTAGCTAATTTGTTCTTAATTTACTCTTGGTTTACTATTCTAACTTTTCAATTATGACAAATGAGGGAATACACTACTGAGTACATATAGTAGGGGACCAGCTAATAAATGGTATTTTCTAAGTGAATGTAAATGACATACAGATAGGGGGAAGTATGAAAAGTAAAGAATAGAAAAATTAGGAGTAATGTAGACAAGGAAAGTGTATACTATGTAAATGAAGGTGACAACAAGAGACTAGGTCCCTATTTTGTATGATAATAGGGGGGAACATTCATATTCAAGTGGTAACCGCACTGATTAAATGTTATAAATGTGCGCTGATGCAAAAATATTATGGCTTGGTTTTTCATTGTAAAAAATGGGGGGAAATTTCATAAGTAGTTTTATTGATATGTAGTCAAATTTTAGGGGACCAGTTCACTAGACGTGCAAGATAAGGTATAGCTAGTATACGTCATCTTTATAATTTTGTACTCTTGTGTAACAAACTTGCTTGTAATATTTTACACTGATTTGGATAGCTGGTTTAATGATATTTTATCCCTAATGATCACTCAACTATAAAGGGGAAGAGATAACTTTTCATCGAATGAGGTTTTTTCACAAATCTAAAGAGTGAAAAGAGAGGCAGCAAAGATTCTAATTTCAAGACTTCTAAAGTAGAGAATGCTTAGGTAGAGTTTCCTATGCTTAAATCTGATTAGAAGTAATTAGTGTAGAGAGAGTCTTTGGTAGAGTTACCAAGATGATCTTGTAGTAGAGTTTCTATTAGCGTAAGGGTCCTAGAGTAAGGTTGAAATCTAGACTATACTTAGAAGGTTGATTATGGTAGATTTCCTTGATGCTTATGAGGGAAACCCGTGGTTTTTTACTTTCTGGGTTTCCACTTAAAAGCCATGTGCATTTACTCTTTTTGCACTCTTTTTAGTTTTCAGTTACTATATTGTTTAATAGCTTATGATTGATCTTAAGGCATCTGGTCCCTTATTGTGTGGTGCAAACTCCCAAGGGTTTCAACTCTTTATTCGGGAATTGAGACTTTCTATTAATTTGTCTACACTGAATTTGTTTGCTATGGGTAGATCTTTTGTTGAGGTTTCTGATCATGCTCATGTTATTAAGTAGATACATCTTGAGGCCTAGGGGGACAGACATATATGGCCATAATATCAGGGTAGTTTTAGTTGGAGCCATTGTGTATCATAATTTAGAGGCAGTAGTTCTCAGGTTTTGTGCCCTCCCCATTAGTCGTATCAACATCAGGGCCAATCTATTAGGACTGCTTAGGCCACACTTAATATTACTGATGCAGGCCAGTATAGTTACATTGATTATCCTTGATAGAGTTTTTGTCAGTCTCTAAGCGATTTGTCTTCTAGTTCTTCTATCTGGGGTAGTTATTTAGGTTGAGCAATATCTTTAGATTTTAGTATAATGCTTGGGGTATGTTATGGTTGTGGGTTTTTTTCAGCAACTTCTTGATAGATTGCCCCAATCATAGAGTAATGGTTTCTTCATCTTTGAGAGTTTCACTAATTATAGTGGTACGTCACCCAACTAGATGTGGTGTTCATGGTCATCGAGGTTGTCCCCAAAGTTTTTGTGGAGGTTTTAAAGCAGCTAGGATAGGAGATTAGTTAGGAGCCAACCTAATAGGGTGAAAGGTATGGTCTATTGTATGCCATACCTACTATATGTAAGGATGAGTCTTCGAATTTTATTATCATAGGAATGATCTTGGTGTTCTATTATACGTCTTTTGCTTTATTTTATATAGAATCCACTTAATCTTATGTTTCTTTTTATTATTCCCTATGGTTAAAGCTATCTTGAAATTTATTATCTCTACATTACATGTATATACTTTCCTAGGGGATTCTTTAGTATTGGTTCGGGTTTATAGATCGTGTGTTTTGACTATTTGAGTGTTTCATACCTAGGAAGGTCTTATTATGTTATATTTGGTGGATTTTGAGTTTATTTTGGACATGGACTTATTATCCCACTATTTTGCAATCTTAGGTTGTTTTGTTGTGACCGTTACCTTAGGCATGCCTTGTATACCCTCAATTATGTGGCAGAGAGTTGTTAACCATAAACCAATGCGGATTATTTCTTACATTCACACTAGGATACTTATTGTGAGGGTTATGACTCTTTCCTCGCTCATATTCATGATGTTAGTTGGAGAGTTCATTGCTTGACTCTGTTTTTTTAATTTGTGAGTTTGTTGATATTTTGCCTATTGAACAACCGTTTCTTCCTTCTGAGCATGATATTGAGTTTGTTATTAATATAGAATGAGGCAGTCGACGTATTTTTATAACATTTTACTATATGTCTCTACAATAACCCTCCAGGTTATTTTTTGTAGTTCTGCTTACTTTTGCCGATAGTCCTTTCCATATCTACCCCAAGTCATTTATGATTTGGTGGGACTAAAAGCTCAATTAGGAGGACATTTGTTTATTTTTTAGATTCAATTTTTTAAACGTTCAGTAAAATGATATCAGATACAAATTCTAATTGAGCCAATAGCTTTGAAATATCAATTTTAGTCTTCGTAGACCTTTGGTTTGGGTACTAACACACCCGAACTCATTTTAACTTATTGGTCCAAAAGTTGAAAAATCCAATGGTTGGCTATGCGACCTACATTAGGGCAAAATGGCCTCGGATGGAAAATCCATCCTTGCCAATGCATTAAAAACGTCAAAATTAGTGTGGTTACATAGTTTATTCGCTTGAATTGTATTATAGATGCATCAGCCAAAACTTGGAAAATATTCCATGTTTCAGCTGATATATGTGAGCAGAGGAATACCATGATCGTGGATGGAAGCATCGTGATTTCCACATTACAATCATGGTCCATGTAGTCATGATAGCCACAAATATTTACTTGTAGTCTATAAATGAGCCTTGAAGTTGTGATTGTGGTTATTTTTGACTCATTTTAGAGACCAAGGAGCCCTAAAATGGTGTGCCAACCTTTGATTTATTCTTGGGTGGAACATAGACACTTGATTTACATATAATTTCATAATTAACAATGGATTTGAGGTATGAATAGTTTCATTTCTTATTTGAATTTCTTGAATTTTTTACCAAACCCCCAAATAGATTAAGGGCATGATTTTAGCCGAATAAATATATAGATTTCACCTTTTTCTTGAGTGTTATGATTCACTAATGATGTATGAATAATGGGTTTGTCTTGGAAATGTGTTTTCCATACGTGGGAACCACTTGGGGGTTTTGGTGCTGTTTTAGGACCCGAATCATAATGGTGCAATATGGGTATCGATGTTCTTGTAATAATGTATAGATTGTATTTTTGTATACCTTGGCTCCTTAAAGACGCTTCTCATAAGGAAAAAGCAAATGTTTAGTGAATTGTTGAGCATATTTGAGTTTACGGTAGGTTAGGTTTATTCCTTATCAGATTGAGATATGTTTTGATATAATTATGATATCTTGTTAGATTGTGATTAGTCTCAAGTAGTGGATTAATGAAATTCAAGACTTGGGTTAGTTAGACCATTTATGGTATGTGCATCTTAGAATTTAAAATCTTGACTTGTTTCCCTTTGACTTAGGTGGAATAGACTTCATTACTCATGTTTAACATGAGAATACCTTCGAATACTCAATATTATATGAAATTCTCTAGTTGATCATATTTATAGTATGTTGACTTTAGGTTCTTATATTAGTGAAGGTTGCCTTAGTTCTGTTGGACATAGTAAAGGTGATGTAGTAGAATATCTACCTTAGGACTTATAGTGTCTTTTGCTATACATCTAAGAGTTGATTTAGTTAAAATAGCATAGTTTGGGGTAGAAATTGACTATGAATGCATTTGTGGATTTATGTATGGGCTTGTTGACCCACCTTAAGGGAAGACTTATGATTAGTTCTCTAAAACCCTTACGCTTAATAATTGACTTGGGAGTGCCCATTGAGGCAATATTGATAAATCTTGGTACTTATTGGTTATGTAGAATGGAATTGGAAATGGTACCCAAGTGATTAATCCAAAGTATACCTTATTAGCTAAACCTTATTCCAAGCTATTAATTATGTTAATGTGATTAGCTATTGTTTGGGATAATAAACATGATATTGAAGTATTTGACTATAAGAATGGCCTAAGCCATAAATAATGTTATTAACCACGCTATGAATACGCTATGGATTATGAAATGCTTTCGATATTGCTCATGCTAATGAGAATTTATCTTTAGGCCAATGGTAGTCTAATGATATGCTACTAATTGGTCATTGTTCCTGATATCGCTTATGGTTATGCGTATGGTCTAAACTACTAGATTATATACTATGTAAGAATAAGCCCTTGATTGTAATCTTGAATAATCATTGATTACGCTAGTGTTTGGCTTGTTAATTATGATATTTCCCTTTTTATTATCATGCTTAATAATTATGCTAATAAAAATCTTTTTTTTTATCAATATTGGAGATGATGATGTTAATGGTGCTAGAAGGCACTCTTATAGGCTATATGTAAAGATATTTTATAGGTCATTATTGGACATATGATACTTTCTTATATAATTACTAATGCTAATATTTTCCACTTCTATACAGATCTATATACCCATCTCTCCGGTATGGGTCGAAGGGAAAATATTTGTATTAAAGATATTAGCCTTAATGAAAAACCCATGGTAGTTTATATTATTCATGACACATATATGTATCTACTGATAAAGTGATATTTATGAAGAATGTTTAATTATTGAGGTATGCACTTCTTCATTTCTCCACTATATTTATTCACTTTATCCCTTATGGGGCTTGTTATTTACTTTATCACTCTTAGGGCTTGTCATTTATAATTGATATAAATTTATTAATTGTATTATTTTGATAATACATAATAAAGCCAGAGGATATGATGATGTTATGATGATACTCGACAAGGTCAGAGAATATGAGATAGATATATTGATACCCGGTAAGGCCGGAGTATATTATGATTATATCATGATACCCATTGTAGCCGGATGATATTACGATGATATGATTACACCAGGTGCGATCAAATAATATTTGATGATACCCGGTATGGTCGGATAATATTGTGATATTATTTTAATACCCAGCAAGGTCGCAGGATGTTATAATAATTTGATAATACCTGACAAGGTCGGAAGATATTATGATGATATGATGATATGTGATATGGTTGGAGTATATTGTGATGTTATATTGATAACTACAAAGGATAGAGGATATTATAAAGATATGATAATGACCGAAAATGATGAAGGATAATTATTGATGTGCTTATGTTTATATCTACCAGTTTGAATCTAGCTATCCCTATGTATGGCCATTATATATTTATTTACACTTTTAAGTAGTTTGGTATTATATTGATATTAAAGTTGTTGGATATAGTCTTTTAATGAGTTAAGGTATAAAGTGATATTGTTTTGATTTAAGAATAAAAGATTTTTAGTGGTGGATATTACTTAAGTGGCTAATTATGAATAATGGATTGGTGATTCTTAGTGTTCAAGAAAGATAATGGAATTGATAACAAATTGTAGTGATTATTATTTTTGTATGGAGATTAGTTATAATGGGATTAGCAATGGTGATCATTAATTGATATTACTGACTAAGTCTATGATGTTGGTTGGTTGTTATGTGGGATTTATGGATTAATGATCCTAGTTAATGCTGTTACTTGATAGGTGAATAGTGAACTAATGGACATTAGTGGTCATTGATGGATCATAATTAGTGGAAGTATGATGGCTAGAATTGTGTAATGTTTAATTGACGAATATTGCCCATGGTGAATCTTAGTTAGATGCTAGATATTGTCTAGTTAGTGAATGGTAGTTAGTTGTTGACCCATGAATATTGTTTATATGATTAATAGTGGATAGATAATAACTAGAGGTTTTATGATGTCTTGTGAGTAAATAGGTTTAGTAATAAGCATTGGTTGGCTAATAATGAGTGAATAAGATATATTGATGAGATAAAGGACTTATGATGGTATGCTTACGGTTATGAGAAGATTGGTAAATATTATTCAATCATAATTATGGATGATGATTATGAATGTTGGTAAAAGGTCATTCAATTTAAATTGTGGAAAACTATGTATATTGAGGAAGATTGGGTATATTGATGATTTGATTCTTTTATATTTCTCTTGGGTGTACTCTCCGGGGGTATGGGATGTTGTGATGATTTTTTTAATTTTATGCACTAGTTGGTGTATAGGCGCCATCTTTGTGCTTATGTTTTCTTTGATTGCACTTGTGTTGCTTTATAATTTTGAATTGTTTATTTATTATGCACGCTGGTATTGACATGTATTTATGTATGATGTTATATTTTTATTCTGATATTTAATACTTGTTATGTACTGTGGTATCGAAATGCGTTGATGCCTTATGTTAAATTATGATTCCAATTTTTCATGCTTGTTTGTACAACAATATTGGCATGTGTTGATACCTTATGTTATACTATTATCCGAATTTCTTACTTATGATATAGAATGGTTATAGAGATTATTCATACTCAATTTTGTACCTTTACTCAGTATTTGATTATCTTTTATTTTGTTATTCTTATATTATGATTAAGCTAAGTATGTCGATGATGCTTACTGAGTGCCCATTATTTTGGTACTCATACACACTTCTATATCTTTTAGGTATAGATCTGAGTATTTTCTATTGTTGTTGATCATTGTTCTTATGTAGAGTGATTTTTGGAGATAGAGTAAGCTCTAGGAGATCGAGTTACCTAATTTCCTTAGTATTCAGTGTTTAGTACTTGAGACAGATGTATTGACTATTCTAGACTTGAAGTGCTATTAATACTATTAGTTTCTCTTGTACTAGTTCTACTAAATTTAGGGATTGGTAAATTGTGTGATTTTTTATTTTATTCATAACCCTGATGTTTAAAATTAATGTTCTTAAATTTTGCCTATGTTGAGCTCTTTTTACTGGATTAACATATTTGTTATCTCCGGGTTATGGTATTGGTATGCCTACTGGTGGGAATTGGAAGGTGCTATCATGACTAGTAAATTTTGTCCTGACAACTCAGTTTCAGAGCCTAGGTTTCACCAGTATTATGGGTGTAGAAGTAAGTGTCTAGTAGAGTACTGTGGATCAGAATGGTTACATCCGTTTCTTATCTTTGGGAGGCTATGGGATATTCTTAGAAGGTTTTTACTTTGTTAACTCATATCATTCTTAGAGTTTGAGTTATGTTAAAGAATATTACTTTGACTTTACTCTTTCACGGATGGGTAGGATCCATGATATCGCTACATAAAATAAGGGCCTCCATATTGAGCCTAGGGATCCTTCTATTGGTCATAGATGAGATAGAGGTCATGAACAGTCTAGAGACGCATCCCTAGTTAGAGTCTAGCATAGGTCACTTTCCCTAGTCCCTATTCTTATGCATAAGCCTAAGATTTTTGAGACACAACCAGCGGTGGGAATGGGACCAGCGCAGGCTCCATTAGGATTTGTTACTTCTTTATCACTAGAGATGCATTGGTTTATATGTTGGGTCTGATTGGGGGTGAGTCATCTAATAGTGTGCAGCCTACTTATCTGAATGGTATAAGGGTGGGAGAGCAGCCTGTAGCTTTGGTTCCTACTATCGAGGATTATTTTGCACTAGTAGTTGCTCTATTGGTAACTTCTCAGCCAGTGGTTTCTCAACCAGCGACTTCTATTATGACTTTTTACTATGAGAGAGTTTGATATATTTACAGAAAGGGTGGGCTTTCTCATCTACACGTTTACTTAAAGTTTGGTCATTACAAGTAAGTCTTTTACTGAGGTTTTGGATCATGTTAGAGTTATAGAGAAGATGCACTATAAGAATCGCGAAACCTGTGATAAGAGGCCTATAGTTTAGGGTAGATTTGGTGTGAGCCATAGTTGTTCTCAATTCTGAGGTGGTATTTCTCATGTTGGGTATTCTCTGCATCCATTTTTTGGCATCAGAGTAAGCTCAACTTACCTGTTCAGGCAACACTTTAGACAACTAATAGAGGTTCGTCTGTTGAAATTTTTTTCCCTAGTAAGAGTAGTGGTCAGTCTTCCAAGGCTTCATTTTATGGTCTGTCTAGACGTTGGTCATTCAAAGTTAGCTGAATCTGTTAGGTCAGATTTAACTTATGAAATATGTTATAGTTGTGGGGGTCATATTCATTATTCTCGAGAGTGTCCTCTTTGTGGGGCGATTGATGCTCTAGATTATAGTATCCCCTCTATTAAAGAAATTCTCCTCTCAGCTATAGGTGGGTCTCATGGCCACAGGGGTTGTTTCTATGATACTTGAGAAGGTTCTCATACAGACAAGATTGAAGGACGGTCAGCTCCCCAACTAAGTGGCGGGCGTGATTGGTTTTATATAATACCTGCTAGACATGATGCTTAGAATTTGGATGTTGTAGTTATAGGTATGATTTTGGTGTATCGGCAGTCCTCCCTTGGTTAATTAGATCTTATATCCACTTATTATTATTTATCTTTTCACTATGCACCATATTTGAGTTGGTTAGTGTTCGATTATCTTTGCCATTGCACATATTCACTCTTATCGGTGATTCTTTAGTAGTGGATCGTATATTCAGATCATTTGTTGTGACTGTCAGTATGTTGATTTTATTATTCAGGATAGGGTAGTTTTGATGTGATTTTGTGCAAGGACAGATAATCCTATTATCATGTAGTCATGGACTTTTTTGTTAGACAGTTACCTTAGATATGCCAAACATAACCCTATTCTTTTGGCAGAGAGTGGTTGTCGACAAGCCAGTGGGGTTTATATCATATGCTTATGCTGAGAGACTTATCTCTAAGACTTACATGTCTTATCTAGCTTATGTTTGTGATGCTAGTGTTGAGATTCCATTGCTTAACTATGTCCATAGTTTTTGTGAGTTTTTGGATATGTTCCCTATAAATCTGCTTAGTACACTCCCTACTCATGAGATTGAGTTTGCTATTGACCTTGAGCCTAGAATGTGACCTATTTCTATGGAACCTTAATGTATGGCTCATGTCAAGCTTAAGAAGCTAAATTTTCATCATTTTAGTCTTCTTAATAAAAGTTTCATTAGACCGAGTATGACCTTGTATTATTTGTGAAGAAGAAGAACGGCTATTTGCATATTTGTTTTGATTATAGGCAGATTTGTAAGGTGACAGTGGAAAACAATTATTCTATGCCTCACATTAATGATTTATTTAACCAACATCAGGGTGCAACTATGTTTTCTAATTTTGATTTGAGCATTTTATCATAGTATTGGTTGTTCTCCGATTGGATGGGTTGACACTTCTAAGGTTTGACCCCTGTGGTGCAGATATACTTCAGTTGTTATTGAATAGAGTCAAGGTGATTAAGGTTAGACTAAGGATGCCCAGAGTAGGTAGAATGCCCGTACATATCAGAGGCTTCGTGCTTTGAGTTTTGGAGTGAGTGACTATGTATTCCCCTGTAAACCGACCATAATGGGTGTGATGATGTTTAGGAGGAAGGGTAAGCTTAACTTGAGATATCTTGGACCCTTTGAGAGTCTATGCGTAATTGGCGAGGTAGCTCATGAGTTAGCTACACCTTCAGACTCTGCTGCTATTTCATTCAGTTTTCCATGTCTCTATGTTTCTGTGATTTAGTTATGATATTTCTAATGTGATTAAATGGGACTTTGTCCTGTTGAATGAGTGTTTGAACTTTTTTGACTAGCGTGTACTTAGTTTAGCTGGTGATGTAAGACAATTTTGCACTATCAAAATTCTAGTTATTATGGTTTTGTGGAGGCACTGCCTAATGGAAAAGGTCACTTGGAAGATCGAGAGCGAGATATAGGACCAATATCCTCACCTGTTTGAGACTACAAGTGTATCCTCATCTTTCACTTTCGGGGATAAAAGTTCCTTAGTAGTAGATATTGTAATAACCCTCTAGGTAATTTTATGTAATTCCACTTACTTTAGACATTGGAGCTTTTCCATAGCTTCCCCAAGTCATTAATTACTTGCTGGGACAGATAGATTGGTTACTAGGTGGTTTGTTTGGTTATTAGAGGCTAGTCCCAGTTTAGAGGTGTTCATTCATTTCAAATGCCTATCCAGCGAAAGCTTTAGTAAAACAATTTCAAATGTGAATTGCGGTTATTCCAACAACATTGAAATATCAAATTTAAGTTAGTTATACCATTGTTTTGGGTCCTAGCACATTGAGCTTATTTTGACCTATTGGTTGAAAATTTAAAAAATTAGAAGTATAGGATTGGGACCCACATTTTATCAAAATGCCCTGGGATAGAAAATTTGACTTCGCCAATGCGTTTAGAATGTCAAAATTTTTTTGTTACCTAGTTCATTTTCTCGTATTGGATTCCGAATGTATTCTGAGGCATTGGCCAAAACTTGGAAAATACTCCAAGTTGTAATTACTATCTAGTGTATTAGTGAAATAACACAATCACGAAGGAGAGAATGGCGATCATGACTTTGCAATCATGGTCCAAGTGGTTGTGATAGGGACATATCTTTTCCTATAAAGGCTATAAATAGGCCCCAAGGTTTAAATTATTGTCAGTTTTCACTCATTTTAGTGATCAAGGAGCCCTAAAATAGTGTGCCAACTTTAACTTGATTCTTGGGTGCAACTTAGAAGCATGATTAACATTTACTTTCGTAATTATCAATGGATTTGAGGTATGAATCCTTCCATTTAGTGATTGACTTTCTTGAATTTTTAACCAAAATACCTAATATCTTAAGGGCATGATTTTAGCCCAAACAGGCTTAAGATTTCACTTATTTTTTAAGGGTTATGATTCCCTAATGATGTATGGACATTGGGTTGGTCTCAAAAATGTGTTTTCTGTTTGGGGGACCCACTTGGGGTCTTAGGTGTCAATTTTGGACCTGAAGCATAATGGTTCCATACAGGTATCGATGTTCTCATAATGATGTATAGATTGTGTTTTTATAGCTTTGCACCTTCAAGAATCTTCTCGAAATGGAAAAGTAAAGGTTTGTCAAATTGTTGAGCATTCTTCGAATATGAGGCAGGCTAGGTTTACTCCTTCTAAGATTGAGCTCTGTTTGATATAATTGTTATATATAGTTAGATTGGAATGGGTTTTAATTATTTGATTGATGAAATTAAAGACTAAGGTAAGTTTGACCATTTAGGCTATGTGAATCTTAGATTTGAAAAGCTTGAATTGTTTCCTTTTTAATTAGGTGCAATAGACTTCATTACTCATGGTTAGCATGAGAACTCCTTAGAATACTCAATAGTAGGTGAAATTCACTAGTCGATCATAATTTTAGTAAATTGGCCTTAGTTGCTAATACTAGTGAAGGCTGCCTTAGTTCTATTGGACTTAGTAAATATACTTGAGTAGAATATCTACCTTAGGGCTAATGGTGGGTATAAATTGACTTAGCATTTGTTTGGTTATGTGTTGATGTATCAGGGTTTAGTTATTGCCTATGTGTTATTAAAGGGGAAGGTACAAACATAACTACCCCACTCATGATTTGGAATTAGCAATGGTAGTTTTCGCTCTTAAGATTTGGATATATTTTCCTTGTAGCATGCATTGTGAGATCTTCATGGATAATCATAGTCTTCATTGTCTAATGACCAAAAGATAAATTGACTCGAGGCAGCGTATATGGATGGACTTTATTGATGAATATGACATCTCTATTATGTATCATCCGGCCAATGGGAACGTGGTAGCAGATGCCATAATTTGAATGGTGGTGAGTATTCTTAGTTTTGCTTCTATCTTCTTTTTAGGAGGTTGTTGGCACAGGAAGACCAATACCTATCCAACTTGATGGTGTGACTTAATATTTTAGATGCTAGAAGGATTCATGCTAGTGTTGAGGTGAGGTGTTTGTTGTTAGAGCAGATTTGGAGTCGTCAATTTGAGAATTTGTGACTTTGCATTATCCATGATCATGTGTTAAGTTGTTAGTACAATAGGGCTGCCATAGATTTTGAATGTGTTTTGATATTTTGTAGCTACATTGGTGTTCTTAAGGTTAATGAATTAGTTTATTTTTCATGAGTTTCACGACTCTAGATATTCTATTCACTAAGGTACAATAAAGATGTATAGATATTTGAGATAGCATTACTTGTAAAATGATATGCAAAGAGATGTGTCAAAATTTATAGCTCATTGCCAGTAGGTGAAGGCCGAGCATCAATGATCTAGTGGCTTGATTCTGAGGTTGCCCATTCCCGAGTAGAAATATTAGCGATTACAGTGGACTTTGTTAATGTTTTTCCTTGCACCTCCCATGGTTTCAATGGTATTTGGGTCATTGTGTAATGGTTGACAAAATTAACATATTTCATTGTTATTCATATGTCTTTCAGCATTGAGAGGTTAGCCCGTATCTATGTTCCTAAGAAAGTCTATTTTCCTGGTGTGCCTATATCTATTATTTTAGACCGGGGTTTGGTGTTCACTTCTACCTTTTGGAGATCTTTTTGGTAGAGCTGGGTACTCAAAGGGGGGGTCTTAATATAACCTTTCATCCTCAGACTGACGGGCAATTGAAGTAACTATTAATGTAAGGTTCTCAATGATATTCTCCGAGTCTATGTTATGGATTTTTAAGGTCAGCAGGAGCAACACTTTGCTTCGAAAGAGTTTGTAGATAATAATCCTATCATTCAAGTATTAATATCGTGAATTTTTAGGGTTTGTATGGAAGGCAATGTTGTTCATCGATTGGATGGTTTGAGACCTTTATTATTGGAGCCAGGTGTACTGACTTTATTTAGGAGTTGTTTGATAGAGTAAGGGTAATTTAAAAAAAGGTTGATGGTAGCTTAGAGTAGGTACAAGGCTTATGCAAATTTTAGACATTGTGGTTTGAGATTTAGAGTTGGTGATCGAGTATTCCTCTTTTATCACCTATGAAGTGTGTGATGAGGTTTGGGAGGAAAGGAAAGCTCAACCTCAGATATATTAGACTCTTTGAGATTTTCCACATAAATTATAAGGTGGCTTATGAGTTAGCCTTACCCCCAGATTTTGTTGTTTTCTATCTGGTTTTCCATGTTTCTATGTTGCGGTGATACATTTTTAATGTGTCTCATATTCTTAGATGGGACTCAGTTCAGTTGGATAAGTGATCAATGTTCATGGAGGAGACAGTGATCATTTGAGGCAGTGATGTCAGGAGGTTTCACACTATACATATTCCAGTAAATAAGGTTTAGTGGATACACATCCAAGTAGAGGAGGCTACTTGGACGATTGAGAGCGAGATGCGAACCCAGTATACTCATCTGTTCGAGGCCTCAAGTACATCCTTATCCCTTACTTTTATATGCGAAAGTACTTTTTGTAATGGATATTGTAATGAACTTCTCGGTCATTTTCTATATTTCTACTGATTTTCACCTTTTAGAGGGTCCCACAACTGCCCTAAGTCATTGATGACTTTTTGGAGCTACAGTTTGATTACTAGACAGTTCTTTTGGATTTTAGAGCCCACTCCCTATTTTAAAGTCTTTGCTGGTTAAACTTGAAAAATAGATGAAAAAATTAGAAAAATGTACTCGTATGTCAATTCTAACAGTTCCAACAACTCTAGGATGTCGATTTTAGTCTATGTGGACCCTTGGTCCAAGTCTTGAGGCTCATAGACTAGTTCTAGGCTATTAGCTGAAAGTTAAGAAAATTGGCACATGTGTATAGGAAATATGTCAAAACTACCTCATACATAAATTTTTACTACTCCATTGTGTTCAAAACATTGAATTTGTTAGGGTAGAATAGTTTTTTTTCGCATATGGGATTACAAATGAATCCCGAGGGGTTGGCAGAGATTTGGAACAATTTCCATCTTTGAGTTGGGGCCCCCGCTTAATCACCTTTTGGGTCACTAAAGCAGAAGACTGCTAAAGTGGACAACTGACTTCTTAAGCTGTCAGGCTGGCTAAGCTAAGCTTTGCTTATGTGGTCCCCTCAATGCTTAAGAGATGGATGCTTATGTCGTAAGAGGATCACTTACGCAGCATATTACAGGCAATCAAATGTCGCTAAAGCGACACTAGGTCGCTTAAGGAACCCAATGTTCTATTAAGCAATACCTAGGCATCTGATTCCACATAACTACCCCTAATGACTACTAGATTGACACCTGGGCGCGTCGTACCATATAAATACCCCACTAAGCTTGGTTTCTCCCATTTTTCAAGATTATAGAAACTCAAAAAGTGTGAAAACTTTGGAGAATCATTGGTTTATGATTTTGGAGCATTTGTGAACTTACATTACGATTTTCTTCTCCGAATTATAGTTATGCTTTCATCAATTTCATGAATACATCCTTCATCTATTCCCAAAATTGTTGAAATACTGGTGGGTTAATTGCAGCACCATTTGAACTCAGAATTCACTAATTCTTAAGGGTCAATATTACTTGAGCATAGAGGGACATATTGCCTATTTAAAAACTGTGATTCCAAAAGTGGGACCCACATGGTATTTTATTTGATTTGGGAATCGAAGCATAATAAGGAAATAAAAGTATCACTTTTCTTGTTTTGATAAGTAGATTATGATTTTGATAACGTGGCATCTCGGAGAAGCATCTCAATAACAGAAATTATTTGTTTAGCGAATTCTTTAGGATTTTATTTGGGTTCCAGGTAGGCTAGGTTTACCTTATTCATAGATTGAGTTGTTTCATGGTATAATTATGATATTATTCTAGATATGGGAAGAGATTTAGATAATTGAAGTATTACTGGTATAATTAGTATTATTTGAATTGTTTAGTCTATTAAAGAAACCTAAGTTAGGCAGAATTGAGATAGTTACACATAATTTAGGTAAAATTTCTATCTTAGGGATAATTATGTCTTATTTAACATCTAGAATTGTATTTAGGTACCTTAGCCTTGTACGGGGTAGAATTTACCTTAGAACAGATTTCGAGAATTAGAATTGGGCCCCTCCGGCCTAGCTTAGTGTAGATTTTTATGTGATTTTGTAGAATTGAAGTATTATTGGTATAATTAGTATTATTTGGATTGTTTAGTCTATTAAAGAAACGTAATTTAGGCGGAATTGAGATAGTTACAAATAATTTAGGTAAAATTTCTATCTTAGGGATAATTATGTCTTATTTAACATCTAGAATTGTAATTAGGTACCTGAGCCTTGTACGAGGTAGAATTTACCTTAGAACACATTTTGAGAATTAGAATCGGGCCCCTCTAGCCTAGCTTAGTGAGGATTTTTGTTTGATTTTGTAGACTTCTATATGTATGTTATACCCTTTTAAAATTCTTATTTTAGACTCGAGTGATTTGACATTTATTATTTGTGTTAGTTTGGAACTTTGGAGTTAGTGATAATTTTTGATAAAACTCGATGGTTTATTGATAATGTGTTTTGGTTCAAGTTCGGTGATTGATGATAATATTGAAGGCATGAGTTCTGATTTAAGACTAGCAAATGATGCTAATGCTGATTATGATATTGAGTTCCGGTTTGGGTCCGACATTGAGAACTATTTATGATATGATATGGTATGAATAGACCCATGGTTATAACTAATATTCAATAAATTTATTAAGCTATGGCTATTTACTTTCCTTTGATTCCACCCTCCTAACTCATGGGGGGCGCGTTAGGTTATTTACTTTTCCACACATACTGACTTATGAGGGCCTATCTTAGAGTATTAATTATGTTTTCTTATATATTGTATTTGTTTTTGTTATTTATTTATAGTGTTGGAGCTTATTTCCTTTTTTTACTTCCACCTTGACTTAGCTTATTTATTGTCACAACCCGAACAAAGGCCTGGCCGTGACGGGTATCTCAAGACAACCGAGGACCTGAGACCGCCCCTATTTCCTAGTCAAACAGAACACAAACCCTTTGATTATTCACCAATCCCCTGCACCCCACAAGTTAAAAACCATTAATAAAGCATAATCACTGCATAATAAATCATGAGAAATTAGTTTAAGAATCAACCGAGTCCAAATCCTAAACCACATCAAACTAACATTCAAAATTTATCAACTAATGCATATAAAATATATGATTTTCATAAATTAATAATTGGGGTTAAGTAACATGCCTGAAATACCAAAGTTTATTGAGTGAAATAGACCATTTAAATATCTAATTGATGAACTTCTTTGAAACCCGAAGAAACTTACTTGATAGAATTTAGAGAAAAGAGAGTACTTTTGATCGTGTTATGGATGACAAATAACCCCTTAAAGTGCTTTATGGTCGTGGGGTATAACTAAGGGAAGAGGAGAATTGACAATAATACCATTAATGTAAAGTATGAAAATAGGTCGCTAGTGATTACGATACACTAAACGACTCGAAGGGACTCATTATCACTAGTCACCATGAGTCTTGTTCAATACAATGTCATTAGGCACACATACTTTTTTCCCTACAATTTAAATCGTAAAACTTGTTATGAGATCGTACAACTCATTATGGGATCCTACAACTCGTAGGGTCCTAATCATCACTAGGATAGGAACCCTCGGAACACATACTGGTTTGATTATTGTTGAGACATCATGACTCGTACTGATTCTATACAACTCATTGGGAGCCACTTAATCAAAAAACAGAAAACTTAAATACACACACTATTCAGGCTAAGATTAGATCTTAAGACTCATAAGGACTCCCAATGATTCATAGTTAGTATAGCAAGGATACATTTCAAAAATTTTCTAAGACCAAAAATACGGATGTTACATTCTCCCCACCCCCTTGGGATCATTATTCCTCAAATGATGATACAAGGTATTCCTTAGTATGATTTGACACAAAAACAAGCCCATTCTTACCTTTAAAAAAAGAAATAAAACAAATAAATAAAGGAATTCCCAATTTCCTTTAACGAAGTTAGAAAACAAAGATGCTATGGAATACACATACCTCTCGCATGATCATCCGGCGTAGGAAACATGATTAGGTACTTTGACTTCATGTCCTCTTCGGCTTCCTAAGTATCCTGTTCACACTTTTAGTTCCTCCATAGAACTTTTACAGAAGACAGATCCTTTGCATGCAACCGGCGAACTTTCCAATTAAAAATATATTTGGGACTTCATCATAACATAAGAAATCTGAAACACCAACACTTTAAAAAAATACAACCAAGGAAGGATTACACATGTTTTTCCTCAACGTCGACACTTGAAAGACCAGATTGATAGAACCCAAAATCGAAGTCAATTCAAATTTATAAACCACATTTCCCCCTCACCTCAAAATATTGTATGGATAAACATAACGAATATTGACCTTTCCCTTCTTTTATAAACTCATCACTCTTTTCATCGGAGACAACTTCAAGAATAGAAAATCTTCTATATAAAACTCCAAATCCCTTCACCTTACGTCTGTATAGGACTTCTGGAATCTTTAGGAATAATTAAGCTTTTCTTGAATCACCTTCACCTTCTCCATAGCTTGGTGAACCAAGTGTAGACCTTACAACCTATTCTCACGAACTGCAAACCAACCAATAGAATACCTACATATCCTACCATATAAAGCCTTAATCAGAACCTTCCTAATACTCGAGTGATAACTATTATTAAAAGAAAATTCAACGAGAAGGAAATGGTTAAAACAACTACCACCAAAATCTATTAGACAAAAGCTTAGCATATCCTCTAAACTTTGTATCAACCTCTTCGCTTGTCCATCCTTCTGAGTGTGGAAAGTGGTGCTAAGATTCTCCTTAGTCCCCTAAACTCTATGAAAGGAACGCAAAAATTTGGATTAGAATTGAGTGCCTCAATCAGATATGATGGAAAACGGAGCACCATACAACCTTATGATCTGCTCAATGAAAAGCTTAGCGTATTTTTCTACCAAATAATTAGTCTTCACTATCAAGCATTAAGAAGACCTAGTCATCCTATGTATTCTGACCCAAATTTAATTGATCTGATGGTGAGAATGCGGAAGACCAGTAACAAAATCCATATTAATGACTTCCCATTTACACACTAACAATTCAACCTCTTAGGACAAACCATCAGGCCTTATGTGCTCAACCTACACTTGCCTCTTCAGGTTATTCCACCAATAAAATTTTCGTATCACGGTACATCTTCATTGAACCTGGATGAACACTTTACCTAGACTCGTGATGCTCAACTAAGATCCTCTCACACAACCCATCAATATCAGGAACACATAACCTAACTTGGTACCTTAAGATACAATCACCACCAATCTCAAAGGCCATCACCATTTTTATACCCACATCATTCTTGATTCACATCAAGTTAGATTCAAACATATTTATCTTTCACCTCGGCAGAAAAAAATAACAACAACACTTCTTACACCATTACACCGATATCATTAGAGTCTAAAAGATGAAATCCAAGATTAGCTAACCGGTCACTATCTTTCACCAATTCTTGCTTCTCATTATGCATATGAGACAAGCTTCCCATAGATAACATTCTCAGAGAATCAACAATGATGTTCGCTTTACCTGAGTTATTATCAAGACTCGTGTCATAGTCCTTGAGAAGCTCAAGACATCTCTTTTGACTGAGATTTACCTCTTTCTAGGTGAACACATATTGCAGGATCTTATGGTTAAAATAAATTTCAATATGGACTAAATTAAGATAGATATTGCAGATATTAAGAACAAACACCACCGCCAGTGACTCTAAATCATAAGTTTGATAATTCTTCTCATGAACCTTCAATTGTCTAAAAGAATATGCTACCACTCTGCCATATTGTATCAATATATAACCAAGTCCTGCATGGGACATAATAAACCACAAATTGATCAGTACCCTCAGGCAGGGTGAAAACCGAGGTGAAGTCAATATATCTTTCAATTTCTCAAAACATTACTCATAAGTATCCGACCACAGAAACTTCACCTTCATCTGGGTCAACTTGGTCAATGGAGTAGTTATCGATGAGAAGCTCTCCATGAAACAACTTATAATAATCGGCTAAACCCAAGAAGCTTCAAATATAGGTTGGAGTTGTAGGTCTAGGCCATTTTTTAACCACTGCCACCTTCTAGAGATCTATCATGATCCTTTCACTTGATACAACATGACCCATAAAATTAATATCATTCATAAAAAATTAACACTTCAAAAACATAACATACAAATGTTGATCCTTTAAGGTCTGTAATACAATATGAAGGTGATCAACATGATCCCCTTTACACTTCGAATAATTCAGAATATCATCAACAAACACTATGAAGAACAAATCCAAGAACTGATGGAATACCCAATTTGAGGTCCATATATACTGCTTGGGCTTTAGTCGACCCAAAATACATCACCAAGAACTCGAAATGACTATAACGGGAATGAAAGGTAGTTTTAGAGATACCCTCCTCCCTAATATTTAGCTAATAATTGCCTGAAAAAAGATCAATCTTAGAGAAATACTTAGCACCCTAAAACTGGTCAAACAAATGATCTATCCTAGGAAGAGGGTACATATTATTTATGATCACCTTATTTAACCGACGATAATATTTACACATCCAAAGGGAGACATCCTTCTTATGTATGAACAAAAAATGAGAACACTATGGAAATATGCTAGGTTGGATATCAAGAAATTCTTTAACTACTTCTTAAGATCCTTCAACTTAGATAGTCCCATTTCATAGGAAAGAATAGAGATAGGATGGTGTTTAGAAGGAGATCAATCCCTCAATAAATTTACCTATAGCGAGGAACACTAGGAATTATGAGAAAATAGTTGTAACATACCAGTAACAACATCACGAGATGCCTTAGACTCTTGGAAAGTGGTGAGAGCATAAAGATGGTTCTAATTAATATCTGAGCTAGAAGTCGCATCTTTTGGTGTTGGAGTTGAAGAAGTGGCAACTAAAACTCTGTTAGCCTAGAAGAAATCCTACAGGAACAATCCCTCTACATATGACAAATCTGTCCATAAATGAAACATTGGTTTCTCCCCTTCTTATACTAACCATGGTGAAACTGACCACAAAACCAACAAGAAGGATATTAGGGAGTTGACTGGGCCCTACTAGACTGAAATTGGACACTCTATGCCCTATATCAATCATCACTCTAAGAATGTCGATCATCAGATGATATTTGATAAAGAGCACCAGCCATTGAATAGGACTTATAAATTCCCAATTACTTCTTTTGAGACCATCTCCCACCATCTCTACCACTCTGATGCTGGCCTCCACCATTCTCTGGATGTCTAAACCTCTTACTCTATCTTTAATTTATCTTAGCTTGCTTTTTTTCCCTCGTCAACTTGTTTCATATACACCATAAGTCTACAAATAACCATATCCTTGTCCTACAAGGAAGCCTTGCTCTCTAAAATCAATTTATGGAACAACTCAAAAGAAAATTTCCTCATTCTATCCCTTATGCCTGACACTAACTCGGGAGCATATTATGACAACAAATGGAATTTCAAGGCATACTAATTTACTTTCATCCTTCCTTGATTTAGATTCATGAACTTCTCAGTTATAAATTCCATCGGAGATGAGGAAAGAAATGATCTAGAAAGATGCCCAAAGAATCACCCTATAATGCCGACTCAACATCATTACCTCTAGACTAATCCCACTCCTTATACCACAGATATTCCATATCCTTCAAACAATAAGAAGTAGACTCCACACCCTCTACATCTATAGAATGCATCACTCAAAAAATCTTTTCTATTTAATCTATGAACCCTTGAGATCCTCCTTACACTTAGTACCACTTAATGTTGGATGGTGCATCCTCAAAATTTTTTGAACTTTATTGGATTCAGAAGAACTCACAAGAATACCAACAGGACCTAATTATTATGGTTGAAATGTCACTAATTGGGAAAATAGATGAATGGAGCAATGGAACTCAACATTGGTAATATCTTCTTGAGATGACTTAGCATGAGTGTCACCTTATCAAAAAGGATCAGTGGAGATCGGTGGGACACCATGGGGGAAATCAGAAGCAGTAATCCTAAACTGAGACTATACCCCAGGAGTAAGACGAGCTCCATCAACATTGTCCTTGAACGGGAAAGAAGAGTTTTTCTGGATATCTAATCTTCTGGTAGGCATGATCTGAAAAGCAAACAAATGGAAATTAGAAGATATTTCAAAAACATAGACCAATAGTTGATTACAAGAAAGGAAAGCATTCCTAAATGCATCATAGCCTCTCCTTTATATGTATGGTGCATTACACACGCATAAAAGAGACTCTACTTGGAAGGAATTTATAGAAACCCAATGACCCCAAACCTAGACTCTGATACTATCTTTTCAAAACCCAACTAGGGACTCAAGTATCTCAAGTCCATCTAGGATCGGAGATCACCTTTATTTCCTAGTAAAATATAACATAATGCCCAACAGAGGCTTATTATTGACAGATAGAAAAATTTAAGGTCAAAGAAATAAAGATAAGTGAATGGCCAGTGCTTGAGAAAAATAGCAAACCAATACCACCCATGTCTAGAGTAATCCACAAAACCTTCTAACATAATCGAAATCGACAAACTGTCAGGACATGCCCTTGACAATACAAAAAATAGGGTCAATAGTATATGACTCAAAATTAAACATAACATGAATAAGGCCTCCCAAAGTATGTAAGATCATCACTTCAATTCAACTCATAAACTATCCATGATCAACTTGTCACTAAGATAGAGAAGTAGAGGTATGGCTAGTTTGTGCATTGTGTGGGGATATAATGTACGTAGATAATTAGTGGGTTGAGGACTAGCATGTAACTCATGGATATAGGATAAATTAATGCCATAATAAATAATTAAAAACCATTCAAAATCTAGTATACATAACCATATGCAAATACACATTTACATATATATATATATATCACATATCGGGGTAGTAAAAATGGCTTAGCATAAACTCTTAAAATCTTAACCTATATAGTGTAGCTTAAACATCATATAAAGGCACCCATGGTCTATATATGCCTATCTCTCCCCAACTAGAGAGGCCCCAATATATGTCACCACATGAACTAGAGGATATCTATATATCATATGCCTTATGGAGGACTAAAACCTCCCAACATAAATCATAGTGACATAAGAATCAATTTATATAACATGGAGGACTCAGACCTCCCCATCATATAGTAATAAAGGGGACTCAAACCTCCTAGTCATTTGGATCCCTGCGTCGGATAGCGTGGTTCTCGATATTGGTCCCTTAGGACCTTCACTTTCACAACTTTCTTTTATGCCCTTTTTAAAATATTTAACGCAATTTCTCAATTTATTAAATATATTATGAATTTAGTCATCCCATTACTATTATAATAACAATCCCAGTTTTAAGTTTATTATCATACCATAACCCATTAATTGTCACACAATAATTCTTGACCACTTTGGTTAAATTATTATTCACATAGTGAAATCCACATGCCTCAAAGTTTAATAAAAATATATCATGGTCCATTAACCTCTCATGCCAATGTATTAATTCAAGTGAGAAAGTCAAAACACATGACAAAGTCACGTATCATTATCAATTTCACATTTAGGTTGATGGAACTCTATTTCTAAAATTGTATGTCAAAGCAAATACATTAGAATTAGGGAACACATAACCCCTTTGATTATTCACCAATTCCATGCACTCCATAAGTTCAAAAACATTAATAATGTATAATCATTACATAATAAATCATGGGAAATTGGTTTAAGAATCAACCAAGTCAAAATCTCAACCATATCAAACCCACATTAAAAATTCATATAATTAACCCATGTAAAACATTCTTTTCAATAAATAATAATAAGGATAAGTATCATGCCTTAAATACTAAAGTTTATAGAGAGAAATTAACCCTTGAAAGCTAAAATTAATGAATTTCTTAGACACCTTAAGTATCTTTCTCTAAAAAAATAGAGAGAAGGGAGTGATTTTGATCATGTTAAAGATGAGAAAAAAACCCTTAATATGTTTTATGTTCGTAGGGTCTATGTAATGGAAAAGACAAATTGACCTGAATACCGTTAATGTAAATACTGACAACTGGTTGCCTTTTACTATGGGTAACTATACAACTCATAGGGACTCATTACAACTTATGACATGAGTCGTGGTCAAGATTTTGTAATTAGGAATCCATATTGTTATCCCTAAGACATACATCATGTAACCTGTTAGGGGAAACTATGACTGTTAGGTTCCTAGTCATTACTAGGACAACAATCCTTAAAACACACAGAGGTTAAACTACGACAAAGATATCATGACATGTAAAGAGTCCATACAACTCCATGGGAGCTGCTTGTGCTAAGAATAAAAAAATTAGCCATACACACTAGTTAGGCTACTATTGGATCTTATGACTATTCAAAACTCCTTACAATTCATAGGGTGAGTCATACTTAAGACAATGAGGATAAAATTTCAAAAAAGTTTAAGGACTAAAAATCTATGGTGTTATATTTATCTTGCATCTTTATTGTATTTATATCTTAATTTAGCTCAGTCGATCAATGATTCCTATTTAGTACCCATACTTTAGGTACTCATACAATACTTTTATACCTTTTTGGTGAATATCCAAGTACTAGTGATCACCTATGACATAACAATAATGTTTAGTTGATTTTGGGATAGGGTGAGCTCTTAGAGTTGGAGTTGCCCTTTTATCCATCTATTATCTATGTATAATCTTTCACTATTCAAGAGGGATTTGTTTTTGACTATTTCAATACATATGTTCCTTTTTATAGTAGCTTTTGTATGATACTAGTAGGTCATGGGCTGGTTATTGATGTTTTATCTATCTTTTTTACTATCAATATTACCTTACTATTTTCTAAGTCCCAAATTGTTTATATCGATCTTTTAAGCCATTTTCCACAAAATTAGCTCATTTTATTATATCTTTGGTATATGATTGGCTTGCCTATTGATGGGATAAAATCGGTTCCTTCATGACTCATAAATCAGGTCGTGATAAGACCTAAGAAGTTGTTATTTGTAGTTTGAGGCATTATTTTCTACATGTGACTATGTGGAGTCTTATATTATGTTGTCAGCATTGTATTTTTGAATTTAGTTGATTTCTTCTTTGTGGAAATTGCCTAATATGCGATATATGTGATATCAATGACATACCATTGTATATCTTACTCTGCTAGTACATATACTGTATTTTATCGTGAATGGTTGGCTTATTAAGTGCATTTTTTCTCATGTACTTGTGTATTGGTTGGATTTTGAAATCCTTATTTTTCTTTAGTTGTGAGAATTATATCATCATATCGTATATACATTCAAAAGGCATCGGTACCACTGTGAAAATACTAGTTTTCTGATTGAAATGTCGCATCTATAACAACACTCAGTCAAAGATCATGTGATAGATAGGATTTATTGATATTAGATTTGTATTGGTAATTATTATAGAATTGTATGTGGGTTGCGAGCCCCCTATGGGCCCTACCTCGGGAGAAGATCTTAATAGGGGTATGTGGACGTTGTCTAATAACCTCATACATATAACATCATAATTATTATTATCCTCATTGAATTTCATAAATTACACACCTTTTGGGTTGTATTTTTGTGTTTGATTTGATGTCTATCTATTTTGATGCTTCTTTCTTTTACTTCTAATTAGTGTATGTGTTAATTTAGAACTGTAAGTGGAGATGGTGTTGGCTACTATTTAAGACATATTCTAATTATAGGTGACATGTATAAAGTGTGTAATTATGAAAAAAAAATTTACTTAGCTCAATATCTGTATGATACCCACTAAGTATAAGTGAACCGTATATATTCCTACAATTCCCTTTTGGTGTAGATACAGGTACAAGTGCCCAAAAAGGTAGATGATTTTGGGTGGTTCTGGTAGTATTTTTGAGGTAGTGATTGATCTATTCTTTAAGAGTTGATCTCCTACCCTATCTTATCTAGTTTATATGTCATTATATTTTGGAGATGGATTTATGATATCTTTTAGAAATATTAGTATTTATGCATATTTTTGACTTTGAGATGTATTTAGTTGGTTCTTACTACCACTGGATTTTTGGGTGATGTATGGTATTATTGATATGTATTTTTCTGCTATTATTGCATATGTGTGGCTTAAATTTGTTCTAGAAGTCTTTTCTTGGGATTTGGTGTTATTTTCTCATCCTGTATTTGTTTAGATGATTGTCTTACTTGTGAATGGCTGGCACAACAACCATTATCAGACCCTTCATTTTTATATCATAACAAATTTTTATCAGAGCATCAAGGTCCATTGGTCTAATTAGCATAAGAACAAGATGTCTTGTAGAGTCTTTCAAAATAGTACGTAGACATCAATATCTATCATCGAGAAGAGATAAGATATCATTACCAAACTTCCCTTATTTTAGTCCATATCATATGAATTTTTCCAACCCTGAATTTTATATTAAGATACACTCTTTTCTACGCAGATGGTGAGGACTAAATCTCGTGAGGCTAGGGATATTGAACCATGATCCAAGTAGAGATCCCAATCTAGGAAGCAAGTTACAAATCATGGATAGACCCGAGGTAGAGGATAGGCATGAGGATCTTTCTCTTCTAAATGTAGTACTAGGAGGCTCTATCCTGAGCCTTAGGTTGAGCATGATATGGACAGGGACTTAATTTGGTCCCACAAACTTCTTCTACCCCAATCTTTGATTGGTTATTGATTTATTTGTTGACTCATTTAGAGGGTATTATTTTGAGTCTACATGGTATTCCTCCAACTTCAAATTTTGTACCTCCATCTATATTAGACACTACCTATGGTGTTTCTCTAATTTTAAGTATGGATTTATAGTTGCACAAACATCTTCTTATTGTACTCCAGAGACCCTGAGTGTTGTTCCTCCTTCTATGTGATATTTGAGTATGGTATTCTGATATTAGGAGCTTAGCCTTTATCTATGTTATGCGCTTAGTGTAGTACCCCAAACTTTCTTTAAGTCAAATCTAGTCTCCCAAAGAGATAGTGATGTCTTCCTAAATGATTAATAATTAGATCAGATAAAATTTCCCCAATTTTGACATTTTATCATGTGGGAAATTAAATTAGCTTTCCAACAATACCAATTTCATCCAAATCCAATATCAGAGGAAAAAGTTATGGACATTTTACTGAGAGCTGTCAGAACAACCCAGGTGCTACGGGCAGGTTGAAGGACCATCAATCTAGCGATGGACCATCGCCTAAACAATCACAGCTAAGGTAGTAAGTAAATCTTCTGGCTAAGGTGCGATGGACAAGTTAATAGACAATCGAACTTGCGATGGACCGTTACCTAAGCTATAGCTACAAAGTCAGTGAGTCCTAATGGTCCAAGTGCGATGGTCAGAATGATCAACCATCGAGCCAGTGATGGACCATCGCACGATCCATTGCAGATCCTGTTCAAAAATTTAAAGTTGTTTTTAAAAGGGTATTTGGGTCTTTTTTATCCCATTTAAACCCATAATTATACTATACCATTACTGATAATTTCATTATTCATTCACAACATCCAATTAGGGTTTCTGCCAAAGATCAATCATGAAGAACAAGAAACCTTAGGTTCTTAATCCCTAGTTAAGAATTCAAGTTTTCCTCCACCAATCTTTAAGAATCATCCACCCAGGTATGTCAAGTGTTGATTCATGGGTTCTTTCACCCATGAATCTCAAGAATCTCATTTTTAAACTTATGAATAGTAATTTCCTTATGATGGATTGATTTTAGTTCTGTTGATGTGGTTGTATGAATTCGAAGTTGGAGTCTTTATGTACTTTTCATAAAATTATGCCAGTATGTGGATTGGAAACATATAAATTGAGTTCATTAAAGTAACCATGATGTATGAACTAGTGTATATGCCTAAGCCTAAGGTTATGCATGCACTGTGTTTGGTAAAATGCCCAAAGAACAAGAATCATGGCTTAGGACTTAATTATGACCAAATTAATGAACCCATTCTTTACCTTTATGTTTAAAATAACTTCCATGTTATTGGTATGCATTGAAATTTTTTGATGGATTGTTCATGAGATTATCCTATGAAATTATGATATGTTTATATGCTTTCATATTCATGTACCAAACCATGATAATCAAGTGCCTCATGAAATTCCCCAATGATTGTACTACGAATTGTTAAATATGGTCATATGTCAAGAAGTGTTATGGCTTGTCAGTTTTATACTGTCGAGTCCTGGGGGTACTTGTACCTAACTATTTAGCTCTGTGCCTAGATCCAGTGTCATATTTTCAATATATTCTCAGTCAAGCCATGTTAAGTACAATTCAGTCAGTCTCATGACTCAGGAAAACTCAGTGAACTCAATCCAGTCAGTTGAGCATAGTTAATTCAGTGTCTAATCAGAAGGGAGTAGGATTCAACACCGAGTGAGCCCAAGGATGGGAACTTACCTATGAGTAGAGGGTGTGATTCTTAGAAGCAATCCTGACACTCCAGAACTACGTAGCCAGCGAGGTTGAGATATCTAACCTATTAGATGAGGGTTTATGAGGTGGCTTAACCTGTTAAATGAGGGTCCCACCATTCTCCTTAGGGTAACTATTACATGAAGGATCACTCATAGATTCTCCTTACTAGTGGGGTGGTATTCATACCGTTCCAATTAGGGTTATAGATTGGAACCCAACTCAGTTATATTGCTTTAATTGGGGATTTTCGGTTAGATGACTACTTCCCATAGTTACAGTTGCAGTCTTAGTCTCAGTAATAAAACTCAAATAGTTCTACAGAATTTAGGATTGTCGGATACAGTCAACTCAAAATACTACAAAACTCAGCTAGTCCCATCAGAACCTAGGCTATTAGATACAGTCGCTTAGTATCAATTATCCGTACTCATGTTATCAATATGCAGACTCAGTAGTCAGTATCATCATGAATTCAGTTATATTCGTTTATTCATACATGTATTCTTATGTCCATATTAAACAGTCGATTAGCATGGTCATTAATATAAACTCTTGCATTCATTCTACCTTACTTGCATACCAGTATATTCAATCGTAATGAAGTATTTGCACTGTGGTGTTTTATTCCGTAGGTTCAGAAGCACGAGCTCCAGAGCATGAGTAGCATTCTAGTCTTGTCAGTCAAAGTTAGAGGTGAGTTCTCATCCTTCTAGGACATAACCATTACTTTATTATTTCATTAATTAATTTATTTTATCAGTTTGAGTTAGTTGGGGACATATCCCATCAATCCTTATTAAGACAATTTAGAGGCTTTCAGACTAGTATGTTTAGAAAATTATTTCAGCTGTTCTGGTATTAATATTCCATATCTCTAGATATTATTTTTATCAGATCTTTGAACCTTATGGAATTTTAGTCTTTATTTCTGTATTTATACAATATATTATGCAATGTACAGGTACAGATATCAGACATGGGTTAACTTATGGTCCTTAGGGCTCATGAGCATTGTGTGGAATTTTGGGTACTAGATTCGAGGCATTATAAAGTTGGTATCAGAGACTAAGGTTCACTTATGTCCTAGGAAGTATGAAAGCCGAATCTAGTAGAGTATTGTACATTGGTGTATTGCGTGCCACATTTGTGTGAAGGACGCTATAAGATGTTTTAGGAACATTTTCTGTTCTTTTAATATTCATGTCATGCCAGTGAGCATAATCTCAAGTCAATATCTCAGTCTAATCCAACTCTCCTTTTCTTTTACAGAACATGCCTCCTAAAAGAAGAAACCAGAATCAACCAGCCCCTCAGCTCGAAGATCCATTGGGTAAACATGTCTCTTAAGTAGAGTTCAGAGCTACATTCACTACTCTTACTCTGTTAGTTGCTGCTCAGAATGAATGACCAATTATCGTTTCAGCCAACCAAGTGGCTAATTCAGTTGTAGCCAGGATTCCAGACTTCACCCAAATGAATTCTCCATCCTTTTTTGGGTCTAAGTCAGATAAGGACCCTAAGGATTCATCAATCAGATTCAGAAGGTTACGGACATCATAGGTGTTACTCTTAGTGAGAGTGCTGAGCTAGCTGCATATCAGTTATAGAATGTTTCACATACTTGGTTCAAGCAGTGGAAGGCAGAGAGGTCAGTAGATACTGGGTCTATTGAGTGGGAGGAGTTTGTCACCACATTCTTAGACAGATTCTTTCCTCTAAAGCTGAGAAAATCCAAGGTGTTAGAATTTATCAACCTCAGGCTGGGCAACATGACGATGAAAGAGTATTCTCTTAAGTTTACTCAATTATCCAGATATGCTCCTCATTTAATCGCAGATAGCAGGGCCAAGATGAGCAAGTTTGCTTCTAGAGTGAATGATAGTGTAGTCAATGAGTATATATTTGTAATATTGAATAGGACATAAACATAGCCAGGATTCTGACCCATGCTCAACAGATAGAAGAGAAAAAGATGAAAATGAAGGAGAAGCAGACTAATAGAGGTAGGACAGGTAGTTTTAACTTTTCTCAATGTAACTCAAAGGGAGGAAACCATTGTTAGTTCCATCCTAAATCATCAGTTCTAGCTCCTTCTTTAGCCAGTGCTCCAGCTCCTACGTTCTGGGATGGTAATAGAGATACGACGCTAGGCTCAAAGTCTTAGGGTAGTGTAATTAATTTTCGAACTAATCCCCTTTGTCAAACTTGTGTAAGAACCATAAGGTTATTTGTAGAGATGGCAGTGATGTCATTTTTAGATGTGGCTATCCAGGCCACAGAGTAAGATATTATCCCAAGACAGGTTATCAGGGTCAGAAAAACCATTTCTTAGTTTGGTTCGATGGTCCAAATAAATAGGGTGCCACTTCCAGTGCTACTAGTGGGCAGCGCACAAATAGAATTTATGGTCTCCAGTCTCAACAAGAACAGTAGATTTCTCCTCTTATGGTTACTAGTGCATTACAGATCTTTCACTTGCATGTTTACTCTTTGATAGATCCAGGAGCTTCTTTATCTTTTTTTATTCCTATATAGTAGTTGATTTTGGAGTCAGTCTCAAAATTATAGCATAGCCCGATGGGTATACATGAACTATCTGATTATGGTATCTCAGAAAGTCACCTCAGCAGATATAGTCGAATTAGAGATAACTGATTTTGATATTATTCTCCGCATAGATTGGATTTATTCCTGATATGCCACAGTCGACAGCAGAAATAGAGTTTTCCAGCTATAGTTTCTAAATGAACCTATCATAGAGTGGAGGAGTAACACATCAGCTTTCAGATGTAAACTTATTTCATAACTTCGGGCATGGAAAATGATATCTAGAGGATGTGTCTATTATCTTGTTTAAGTTAATAAAACTAGTTATGAAACTCCCAGTCTTGAATCAATCCCAGTCATGAATGAATATTTAGATATCTTTCCCGAAGATCTTCCAGGAATTTCTCCCATAAGGAAAATAGACCTCGGCATCGATCTTCTTCTAGATACTCAGCCTATTTCTATCCTGCCATACAAAATGGCACCAGAAGAACTCAGAGAATTTAAAGACTAGTTGAAAGATCTCTTAGATAAGGGATTCATCAGACCTAGTGTGTCTCGATGGGGTGCACCAGTCTCATTTGTGCAAAAGAAAGATGGTCCTCTCAGAATGTGTATAGACTATCGCCAGCTTAATAAAGTAATTGTCAAGAACAAGTATCCACTTCCAGAATTGATGACTTGTTTGACCAATTTTAGGGTTCCAGTTATTTCTCTAAGATAGACCTCAAATCTGACTATCATCAGCTCAGAGTAAGAGAATGTGACATTTCGAAAATAGCCTTTCATACTCGGTATGGTAACTTCAAATTCTTGGTCATGTCCTTTGGTCTTACCAATTCCCCAGAAGCTTCCATAGACTTGATGAACCATATTTTCAAGCAGTACTTGGACATGTTCTTCATAGTCTTTATACATTATATCCTTGTTTACTCCCACAGTGAACAGGATTATGTAGACTATCTCAGAATTGTACTTTAGACCCTCAGAGATCATCTGTTGTTTGCCAAATTCAGTAAGTACAAATTTTGGCTAAGGTCAGTGGTATTCCTTGGTCATATTATTTCCGATGATGGCAGTAGGGTTGATCTTCAGAAGATTAAAGCAGTAAGAAACTGGCCCAAACCTGTTACTCCATCAGATATCAAAAGTTTCTTGGGTTTGGATAACTATTATAGAAAGTTTGTTGAGGGATTTTCTTCTATTCCATCTTCTATGTCCAGATTGACTCAGAAGAAAGTCAAGTTTCAGTGGTCAGATCCTTATGAGAAGAGTTTTCAGGAGGTAAAGACTCGACTCACCTTAGTTCTAATCTTAGCTATTCCAGATGGTCCAGATAGGTTCATAGTATATTGTGATGCATACATGGTAGGTTTGGGTTATGTTCTAACGCAGCAAGGTAAGTTCATAGCCTACACCTCGAGGCAACTTAAACCCCATTAGTAGTCTCATGATCTTGAGTTAGTAGCCATAGTATTTTTTTTAAAGATTTGGAGACATTATCTATACGGAGTTCATGTGGATGTGTTCATAGATCATAAGAGACTTCAGTATTTCTTTTCTTATAAAGATCTCAATATTCTTCAGAGAAGGTTGTTAGAGCTCTTGGAAAATTACGACATGAGTGTCCTTTATCATCTGGGCAAGGCCAATATAGTGGCTGGCGCTCTCAGTAGACTGTCTATGGGTAGTGTTGCTCATGTTGAGGATAGTAAGAAAAATCAAGTTTAGGAAGTCAATAAGCATGCCAGACTTCATATTCACTTAGTCGATATAGAAGAGGGTGACATATGGGTTCAGAGTAGTTCAGAATCATCTCTATTTTACGAGGTGTAAGAAAAGTAAGATAGAGATCCCAATCTAATCAAGTTGAACGAGTCAGTAAAGGATTAGAAAATAGAGATTTTCTCCCAAGGGTAAGACGATTATCTATGTTGTCAAGGGTCGTTTGTGTGTTGTAGGTACAGCTGACTTGAGAGAAAGAATTCTTACTGAAGTGCATGGTGCGCTGTACTCGATTCATCTAGGGGCCACTAATATGTACTGCGACTTATGGGAGATCTATTGGTGGAGTGGGGTGAAAAAAGATATTGTAGAGTTTTTGGCTAAGTTCTCTACATGTCAGTAGTTAAGATAGAGAATCAGAAGCCTAGTGGGTCCATGCAGGAGTTTTTTATTCCTACTTGGAAGTGGGAAGAAGTCAACGTGCACTTTGTGAAAGATTTGCCTCGCACTCATTGCCAGCATGACTAAGTCTGAGTCATTGTAGACAGAATGACCAAGTCAGCTGATTTCCTTCTAGTCTATATCTCTATTCAACCAAGGATTACGCCAAACTCTAATAAGAGAGTTGGTCAGAGTGCACGGTGTTCCGTTATCTATTATCTCAGACAGAGGTACCTAGTTCAACTCTCACTTCTGGGAAGTATTCCAAAAGGGTCTTGGTACCTAAGTTGATCTCAGTACAGCCTTCCACCCTTATATAGATGGTAAAAAAGAAAGGACTATTCAAACTTTAAAAGATATGCTAAGGGCGTGTGCATTTGATTTCAAGGGTAGTTGGGATGTCCACTTACCTTTAATTGAGTTTGCATACAACAATAGCTATTATTCCAGTATTTGGATGGCTCCATTCAAATCTCTCTATGGTAGGAGATGCAGATCTCCAATCGGTTGGTTTGAAGTTAGTGAGTCCTCAGTTATAGGGTCTGACTTAGTATTCGATGCTTTAGAGAATGTCCAGTTGATCAGAGAAAGACTCCAGGCTGCTCAGAGCTAATGGAAGTCTTATGCAGATATGTGCAGAAAGTATCTCGAGTTCAAGATTAATTATTATGTCTATATAAAGATTTATCCCTTGAAAGGAGTAAAGAGATTCTGCAAGAAGGGAGAGTTCAGCCCCCGATATGTCGATTCCTTTAAAATTCTCAGTCCCTTCGGCAAGGTAGCTTATGATCTTGAATTTCCATCAGATCTAGCCTTAGTTCATCCTGTCTTCCAGGTTTCTTTTCCGAAGAAGTGTATAGGTGACCTAGCAGTTGTAGTCCCTATTCAGAGCATAGATGTTCAGAACAACCTCTCTTATGAAGAGATTCCAGTCAAAATTCTTGACTACCAGACTTATAGATTGATGAACAAAGACGTCCATATAGTCAAAGTTCTCTGTCGGAATCTGTCTATTGAGGGAGATACTTAGGAAGAAGACGCAGGCATGTGGACCAAGTATCCTCACCTCTTTTCCGTAAACTCAGATCTATCTCAAGGTAACAATTCTTCTTAAGATTTTTAGTTTCATGTTCAGATTTTAGTGACAAGCTTGGTATCCATTTCATGTTCGGAATTCCATTATAAACTTTGTATTGAGTGCCATTACATAGTCAGTCATGCATTTATGTGTCAGTTTAGTCATGTATTCATGCATCAGATATGCATGTTCAGTATAATATATATTTAGTTTAACAGTTATGTTAGTCATGGAGTCATGTTTCAGTCATTCAGGTTCAGGATGTGCTTTAGTCTTTCATTTCTCCCTTCCCAGTCAGCCCCATTCAAGGATGAATGTTCCCAAAAGGGAGATATTGCAATACCGTAAAATTTCTTTAAGTTAAATCTAGTCTCCAGAAGATTTACTGATGACTTCCTAAATGATTAATATTTAAATCAGATAGCATTTCCCCAATTTCGTTGGACCGTTGCCTAAACCATCGCATCTAAGGTAGTAAGTCAATTTTCTAGCTAAGGTGCGATGGACAGCTTGACAGACTGTTAAAATTCTAATGGACCATCACCTATAACATTGCTACTAAGGAAGTGGGTCCCTATTCTTTTCCATGTATGATGACCAGAATGACGGACCATTGAGCCAATTACAGACCGTCGCACGAGTCGTCGTAGATCCCGTTCAGCAATTTAAAGTCATTTTTAAAAGGATAGGGTATTTTTTCACCCATTTTAACACCTAATTATACCAAAACATAGCTCATAACTTCTTTATTCATTCAGAACATCCAATTAGGGTTTCTTTCAAAGATCAATCCCAAAGAACAAAAAACACTAGGTTCTTAATCTGAAGTCAAGAAATTAAGTTTTCCTCCACCAATCTTCAAGAAATCATCCACCCAAGTATGTCAAGTGTTGATTCATGGGTTCTTTCACCCATGAAGCTCAAAAATCTAATTTTCAAACTTATGAATTGTGATTTCGATGTGGTGGGTTGATTTTTACTATGTTGATGTGGTTTTATGAATTCCAAATTGGAGTCTTCATGTACTTTTCATAAAATTATACTAGTGTGGGTTGGAAACTTGTAAATTGAGTTGATTAAAGTAACCATGATGTATGAACTAGTGTATATGCCTAAGCCTATGGTTATGCATGCAATGTGTTTGATAAAATGCCCAAAGAACAAGAACCATGCCTTAGGACTCAATTATGACCAAATTTATGAACCCATGCTTTACCTTTATTTTTAAAATAACTTCCATGTTACTGTTGAGCATTGAAATTTTTTGATAGATTGTTTGTGAGACTAGCCTATGAAATTATGACATATTTATATGCTTTCCTATTTATGTACCAAACTATGATAATCAAGTGCCTCATGAAATTCCCTAATGATTGTACTATGAATTGCTGACTATGGTCAAGTGTCAAGAAGTGTCATGTCTTGTCAATTTTATTCTATCACATCCTGGGGGTACTTGTACCCAATAATTTAACTGTGTTCCTAGAGCCAGTGTTATGTTTTCAAGATAATCTAAGTCAAGACATGTTCAGTAGAATTCAGTCCATCTCATGACTCATGAAAATAAAGTGAACTCAGTCCATTCAGTTCAGTATAATTAATACAGTTATAATCAGATGGGATTAGAATTCAGCACCGACTGATCCTAAGGATCGGAACTCACCTGCGAGTAGAGGGTGTGATTCTTAAAAGCAATCCTTGCGCTCTAGAACTACTTACCCAGCATAGGTTGAGACATCTAACCTGTTAAATGAGCATTGATGAGATGGATTAACCTATTAGATAATGTTTTCACCATTCTCCTTAGAGTAACTATTAGATGATGGATCACTCACAACTTGTCCTTACCAGTGGTGCAGTATTGACACCATTCTAATTGGGGTTACAGATTGGACCCCAACTCAGCTATATTGCCTTAATTAGGGTATATCGGTTAGATAACTACTTCCCACAGTTACAGTTTGAGTCTCAGTCTTAGTAATAGAACTTAGATAGTTCTACAGAATTCTAAACTGTCAGATATAGTAAACTTAAAATAGTACAAAACTCTGCTAGTTCCATCAGAACCTATATTGTCAGATACAATCCCACAGTATCATTTATCAGTACTTACGTTATCAAAATCCATCCTAAATAGTTAGTATTATCACGAATTCAGTTACAGTCTTTTATTCATACATGTATTCTCACGTTCATATTATACAGTCAATTAGCATGGTTAATGCATATTAATCCTTGCATTCAACCTACCTCACTTGCATACTAGTATATTCAATCATAATAATGCATTTGCGCTATGGTGTTCTACACCATAGCTTTAGAAGCACGAGATCTAGATCATCAGTAGCATTTCAGTCTCATCAGTCAGAGTTAGCAGTGAGTCCTCTTCCTTCAAAGACATAAGAATCACATTATTATTTCATTAATTAATTTATTTTAATAGTTAGAGTTAGTTAGGGACATATACCATCAACTTCTTATTCAGATATTTTAGAGGCTTTCAGACTAGCATGTTCAAACAGTTATTTTAGTTGCTTTGGTATTGATATACCTTATCTTTAGATGTTATATTTTATTAGATCTTTGAACCTTATGTCCTTTTAGCCTTTATTTTTGTATTTATATAATATATTATGCAGTATACAGGTATAGATATAAGTCATGGGGTATCTTATGGTCCTTCGAGGTCATGAGCATCATATGGAATTCTGGGTACCAAATTCGGGGCGTTACACTTAAGTGGGATCTCATCCAGCCAGATTCACTATGCCTTCTTTTATTGCCAGTGTAGTTATGTCTTTTAAGGATCAGAAGAGGTTTAAGATATTTAATTGCTTAGGTCCACCTATGTTCAGTGGTGTGGTGGGCAAGGATGCCTATGAGTTTTTGATTGAATAGTGAGAGAAATTGCACAATTATGTATATCTTGAGTTGCATGGGATTACTAACACTACCTACCAATTGAGAGATATAGTCAGGGATTCATGGAGGTCACTTGTTAGTTGAAGGCCTCTAGGTTCCCCAGATATGACTTGGGATCAGTTTATAGAGGGGTTTTTAGATAGGTTAGTGCTAATCAATTTGAGAGACCGTAATACAGATGAGTTTGATCACTTGGAGTGAGGCTCTATGACTACTACAATGTATGAGGCATATTTTCGTGCCTATTCTAGATATTCATATGCCAATATCGGCACCAAGTTTGAAAAGATTTAAAAGTTCATAAAGGGGTTAGATGTTTTATTTCAACTTACTACTACTTAGATAGTAGTCCTATGGGAATCATTTCAGAGTATAGTGGATCACCAAATAATGACTGAGTCTGTTCTTTGAGAATCTCAAGGGCACCAAGAGGGTACACTACTTGGGCAAGTTTAGAGGTCACATTTATTTTGGAAGATATACTAGAGGCTCTCATAGGTATCATTATAGACCCATATAGGAATCCATGATGGGTTCAGGTAGTGATCTTCTAGTTCAGCACTTTTGGGTGATCATTCTAGCATAACTATAGCTCCCCCTATTTAGTTGGGTCGTATAGTTCACTATATGTGTACTAAGGTTGGCCATTTGATCTAGGACTATTCTTATTGTGTTTTCAATCTTGTTATATCGGTCGTGATATACAGAGGATCTTCTAGAGGTGTGTGTGGTAGAGGTAGTAGTGCCCATAATGGTGGTTGCAGGGCCACTTAGTTAGGTGGTAGACGTAGAATATGATATGCTATACCTTCCAAACATGAGAAAAAGGGTTCTAATATTGTCATTAGAGTTATAGTCCCTATTTATTCAAATTTGCATTAATGTGATTTGATCTGCTATAGACTTGCTCATATGTTTCTGCATATTTTGCTTTGGATTTTGATTCTACTAGTGAGACTCATGCCACGCCTATTAGTGTATTTAACCTCATATATCTTTATTGGTGGATCACTACTTTTATTTTATGAATTTCATGGGTCATAAGAGTTTTGTAGATTTGATTATCCTAGATGTCGTAGATTTCAACATTATCTTGGGTATGGATTGTTTAGATCCTTATGATGTTATCCTAGAATGTTATTCTAAGACTTTGACTTTAGCTCCTCCAAGTATGCCCAAGATAGCGTGGAAGGTTGTACTTTATTTAGGTCCTAAAAGAGTAATATCTTTTCTTTAGGCTCATCGTTTGGTAGAGAGAGAGAGAGTTTATCTTATGTAGCATATATTCATGACACTAGTGTGATTTATTGCCTTCTTTGGATTTTTTTTTGTATTATATATGAGTTCATGGATATTGTCGTTGTGGATTTGCCATGTACGATTCTGGATAAGGATATTGACTTTGATATGATCTCAAGTCGTGCACCAAGCCCATTTTTATTCCTCTTTATTAGTTGAGCCGAATAGAGTTGAAGGAATTGAAGGATAAGATACATGATTTATTGGATAAGGGATTTTTTGACATAGTGTATCATATTGGGGTGCACCTATCATTTTTGTGAATAAAAAAGATTGTCTATTCATATTTGTATTGATTATCACAACTTAAACAAGGTGATGATTAAGAATAAGTATCCTCTTATTTGTATTCATGATTTTTTTGTTTTGATTTTAGGGTGTTTTGGTATTTTCAAAGATTGATTTGAGGTTTGGGTATCATTAGTTGAGGATTAGAGCTTTGGATATTTTGAAGGTAGTTTTTTATACTCGGTACGGTAATTATAAGTTCTTAGTCACGTCATGTAGGCTGACCAATGCTCTATCCTTATTGATGTAGTTGATAAACCAGGTATTTTGATCTTATCTGGACTCTCTTATCATTATATTTATAGATGATATCTTTTGTTTCTTCTAAGAGTGGGTAGATTGTCATCATAGGTTGAGAGATGACAAGTTGTATGCTAAGTTCTCCAAGTGTGAGTTGTGGATGGAGCTTGTTTCCTTGTTGGGTTATGCGGTGACCAAGAATGGTTTTATGGTCGATCCATCTAAGATTCTAGTAGTTCGTAACTGGGATAGGCCTACTTCTCCTATAGATATTAAAGGTTTTATGAGTTAGGCAGATTACTATTGGCATTTATAGAGGATAAGTTCTTGATGGAGAAAATTTGGGCTCATCAATTTAATGATATTAGTTTGATAGTGATTTGGGATAAGGTGTTCAGTAGTGATACTAAGGAAGACTCGCTTAATTCAGATGGTGTCTTAAGGATAAGACATCAAGTTTGTGTGCCTACAATGGGTGATTAGGTGAGTCTAATTTTATAAAAGGCATATTATTTTAGGCATTCTATTTATTTTAGAGTGACAAAGATGTATCATGATATTAGAAAGCACTACTGGTGTACTGGCACAAGGTAGGATATTGAAGATTTTATAGATCATTGCCTATGCTGCTAGAAGGTAAAGGTTGAGCATTGTAGGCATAGTGATTTGCTTTAGAGGTTACTTATTCTCTACTGGAAATAGGAATAGATCATTATGTACTTAATGAATGGGTTGCCTCGTACTTCTTATGGTTTTAATAGTGTTTTGGTCATCATGGATCGATTAACCAAATCTGTTTATCTTATTCCTGTTAAGGTTATATACAGTGTTGAGAGATTGTCCCATATCTATATCTATGAGATAGTTTTTCATTGTGGTGTTCTAGTGTCTCGCATCTCATATATGGTTTAGTGTTCACATCTCACTTTTGGAAGGCTTTCTATTAGGATTTAGGTACCTAGATTGAACTTTGCACAACTTTTCACCCATGGTCAGTTGGAGCAGACTATTTAAGTTTTGGAGGATATGTATTGTGCTTGGGTTATGGACTTTGGGAGGTAGTTGGAGCAATATCTAACTTTGGTGGATTTTTTATATGATAATAGCTACCACTACAATATTGAGATGGATCTCTTTGAGTCTTTGTATATTAGATATTATCGCTCTACATTTGGTTGTTTTGAGGTTTTTAAGATTGGACCTTAACATATGGACTCACTCCATAAGTCCATAGATAGAGTTTGGGTCATTCAGAAAAAACTTCGAGAGGCTCAAAGTATGTAGAAGTGCTATTCAAATCATAGATTTTATTCCTTGAGAGTTAGTGTGGGTGATTAAGTCTTCCTTTGTGTTATTCTGATAATGGTCATGATAAGGTTTGGAAAGAGGGACAATCTTAACCCGAGCTATATTGGACCATTTGAGATTCTTTGAACTATTGGGGATGTAGCTTATAAGTTAGCATTGCCCCTAGATTTACCAGTTATTCATCAACTTTATTATATTTCCATGCGTCAGTGTTACATTTAGGATGGGTATCATGTAATTTATTGGGATTCCGTGTAATTAGATGATAGGTTGTCTTTTATTGGGGAGCACACCTCCATTCTAGCCTAGGATGTTAGACGGTTGAGTTTAAGAGATATCTTAGTGCTCTAGATCTAGTGGAGAAATCGACCAATAGATAAGGGTACTTAGGAGGTTGAGTCTGATATGCATGTTAGTTATCCCAATTTTTTGCTGATGCAAATATTTACCTTACCTATAATTTGAGGACGAACTAGATTATTAGTGGTGGGTGATATAATGACTTAATTTTGGTGATTATTCATTTCTACATGATTGAACTAAATTTCCCCTACTTGGGGTTTCTTAGTGATGTATTTGGTGTGTGGAAATGATTAGCACAATTCCCAATTCATTTTGTGCAACTTTGTACTTTTTGGAGGTTAAAGAGGCTTTATAGTTGACTTCGGTCAATATTTGTTATTTTATGCATCGGATGGCTAATAACATTGCATAAGTAAATTTGGAACGTTGATTTTTGGTTGGTAACATGGTTGGTGTCATTTATGGCTTTTGTATCCCTTTTCAAACCCTCATTTTGAAAGGTTGTGAAATTAGGTCTCACGGGTCAATTTTGTGAAAAAGACCTCTTTTCAAAAATATGACGTCACCATTGAGTGTGGAGAATCAATTTTTGTAGGGTATCATATTTCATTTGTAGTTTTGGGATTCGAATGTGTAACATCCCGTAACTTGCTTGTACTTATTCTAATTATATGGAACCTGGTATGGTCATATGGTATAGGTAACGGATGAGATTTGTTATGCAATTATTAATGGTGTAGATTGAATTATAGAAACAGCCCGTATAGTTTAGTGTGATGCGACTAAGCTAATGTTAAGTTAACTATTTAAACTTGGAATCGCAAGCTAGTATTGGAATCTAAAGTTTAAAGTGACCAAGTGTGCATAAGTTGAAGGTTAGACTAAAGGGGTTAGAAGCTGAAAATGGAGCAAAATATTGAGGTGCTTGCTTGACTTATTTAAGCTAGTAGGTGAGTAACCTACTTATGTTGTTTGAATCAAATTAATGGACTTATGGCTATGGATCAGATTTGGGTCTATGCTAATATTATCATTTGGGCCAAATTGAACAAACAAAAACAAAGAAAATGGATAAGTGACCCAACACACCAATCTGCCAAGGCCCAAATATAATTGAGCCCAACAAGAAATTATGCAAGTAGGTGCATCACCTACTTTGAAGTTTTAGCAGCTTAGACCCTTAAGTAGGTGCATCACCTACTTGGACCAATTTGACCAATTTTATGGTCCAAAATGCAGCTAAGGAGGTGGACAAGATAGGGCCTTTAAAAGGCCAAGTTGCTGGTCACTTTACTTCATTTTTAAGTCACAAAAAAGAGCATATTTCAGCAATTCTCTCTACTCTCTTAAAAACAACAAGAGCAGCAGCCCTATGTTTCCTTCTAGGGTTCTTGAAGAAACCCTCCCCTTTGCAGCCCAAGGTAAGTGAAAAACACTTAAGATTTTGTTTAATTATCTCATGGGAGATTAGGGAAACAAGTTATAAGTGTTTGGCTGTAAGTATATGGCTGATTATAGAACAAGCTGGTTGTTCATGTTTCCTTTTTATTGAGGAACTTTTTTCTTCTTCTTTGGTTTAAGTGTGAAGGAAAGTTCAAGCTTTTGATGAGTTCAATTAAAAGGATAAGTTGCTGAATTGAGGTACGGTGACTGCCCCATTTTATTTTTCTTATATATGAATTTGAGAGGGGATTATGGATGTCTTGTTATTGAGAACTCAAGAGATGATGAGATCAATAATTGATTACTACAATAAAAGGGGTTTGGGACTGTTTTGTGGACTGTTTTGTATGTATATGTTATGGGCTGCCAGGTTGAAGTTGGATAAAGGGGTGGTGAGTTTGTAATGAATTATAGAAGAAAGATGTGGTGATACACCACCGAACTAATGCTTGCTGTCCAATCTATTTTGCGTATTGTTTGGAATGTGTAATGAAGTCGAGGTGGTTTTGGTGAACCTTATAAGAACTTATCTGGTATGTGGGTGTAATTGGAGGAACAAAAGGGTTAAAATAACACCCTTGTTTGATAGAGTAATAGTTTCTGCCCGGTTACTGTTTTGGGTGAAATTAAGTGCCTTAAATGTGTTGATTGGTTACTAATACTAGTTTACCATATATTATATTGTAGATAAGTAATCTAAAAGGCGAGAAGTCAAGTTGGGTTAGTTTCGGAATCAAATAACCAGGTATGTAAGGCATACTCTATTTTACACTCTTTGGCATGAAATCGTACAATTGTTCCATCAAGCAATTTTCTGAGGTTATCCTATAACAAAGTGATGCATAATGGCAGCACATTACCCTCCATGTATCCAATGACCTTGTTCCCACTCTCTAACGCATTAGAACATCTCAATACGCGATTATTATTAAATCTGCGCGTCTATCTTCACTAGAAAATTTCAGGAGTTCTCCGTTTGTTCAAATAAGACCCATGTGTTATTTCAGCTCCTAAACACTTTATTTGTGTGCCAACAGCTCCCTAGCTCATTGTTGTTGCATTAAGTGTCTATTTACATGTCTCTTATTAGTGTATTACTGGTTCAAGGTATCATAATGTGATGACCACCAAGGTAACAATCTCAAAGGCTAATAAACTAAGTATTGCAATCTGTAAAATGACGAGTGGCAGCTCAGGGGCACTTGCCTTGCATGGGCCAATCTCGATACCTTTATTTGTGGGTGGCAGCTCAGGGGCATAAGCCTAGCATGGGCCGATCCCAATCTTTTTATAGGTGGGAGCTCAAGGGCGTAAGCCTAGCATGGGCCGATCCTAATTTATATTTTTTTTACCACTGATCAGCTGGTCATTTGCGTTATATGGATTACAAGATTATGAAGTAAGAAGGTAAAATGAAGAAAGAATGTAATGTACATTGTCCTACAAGTATTTATAAAGGTGGTCTACTAGTACTCCTTATACACTTGTATCAGATTTCTATTGAGCTTTTGTATCAAGTGTGTTGCTACTTTCCGCCTTACATATTCAGTACATATTTTCGTACTGATGTCCCTCACGGGGGACCTGCATTTCATGCTGCAGGCAGAGGCACTTCAGCTCATACAACTCCCTAGTAGGAGCGCAGGTTATTCAGGGACTATTGGTGAGCTCCAGGTTGATTCAGGGCTTTCCAAGTCTGCTCTAGATATTTTGGTATTGTACAGTAAGTCTAGAGTAGGGCGGGGGTTTGTCCCGACCCTGGCTAAGTCTATGTATCTTTTAGAGGCTTTGTAGACTAATGTAAAGTTATGGTAGTGTCCTGATTTTAGGCATGGTGGCCCCACCGGCCAAGTGTTGTACATATCAGTTTTGGGAGTGCATGTGTACTCAATTTCATCGATGCATAATATTATGTCGTCAGAACATTTTGTTGTTACAGTTACATGCATGGGAAGTATAAGGTCATGAATTGGTTCTCTCGGGCCTTTATGGCTACGGGTGCCTGTCCGCCCCAATAGGATTTGAGGCGTGACAGAATGAGTCATGAGTGGTTCGTGGAGACTTGAAAAAATTTCAGGTTCAGCTTGTGCACTACCCAGTCGGTGTATCGTCTAAAGCTTCATTTTGGCCACTTTAGCGGTAGGTGCTAAAGCATCTCTTTGGCCATTTTAGTGACCCTTTTGCGGGCCTTGTCCTCTGTAGTGGAGGCTGAAAAACTGACCCCTTGTCCATTTTAGTGGATTAGTCTGCACACGAAGGAACCGCTTGACCACTTTAGTAGTGATAGCTAAAGCGACCATTTGACCTCTTTAGTGGTCACCACTGGTACTGTGCATAAATAGACTTTTTCTCAATTTCCAATCATTTTTTAGACTTGGATATTTTGGTTTTAGAGATTTTGGGCAATTTCTTCCATTCTCAAGCTAGGGTAAGCTACAAATCCCTATTACAATTATTTTACTTTGATCCTTGTCATCTAAATCTTGTTAAACCCTTTTCAATGGTTCATTTTGACCCCGACTTGGAAATAGGAAACATGGGTATTATTAGTTTTCCTTTGACATGTAGATTCTATAATTGTATGTTCTTTTTTTTTTCATTTTGAGACCATATGTGAAGGAATGACTTTATTATTGGAGGTTTTTGGATTGTGTTTTCTTTATTCGAGGTAGGTTATGGCTTCAATTTCTTTAGACTAGGTTATGTAGTTAATTATTATATAAAAGCATTTTATGAATATTGGTATTAATAACAAAATGTTGTTATTCCTATTATGTGCTCGTGTGGGGGCCTATGACATAGATATTGGTGTTTGGAGTCATTATTTGCTACGTGTAACTATATGGAGTCTTACATGATATTGTTGGCCTGGTACTTATATATTTGGTTGTGTTTTTTTTGGTGGAAATTGCCTAAGTTTGGGATTTATATGGTATCAATGACATAATATAACTTATCTTGCTCTATTGGTACATAAACTTTATTCAATCACGAATGGTTGGATTATTGAGTAGATTTTTGGTTCACGTTCTTGTATATTGGTTTGATTTTAAAATTCTCATTCTCCTTTGGTTTTGAGTATTACATCCTAATATCATATATAAATTCATGATACATTGGTACCACTATGGAAATAGTGGTTTTTCTGATAGAAGTGTGACATCTTCAAAACTCCTTTGTCAAAGATCATGTATCGAAGAGGAGTTATTTATATTGGATAGGTATTCGTATTGGTATTGGTTATTGGATTGAATATAGGTTGAGAAACCCTACCCCACATGGGTCCTACCTCAGGAGAAGACCTTTGTTGGTGTATACGAACATTGTGTGACAACCTCGAGCATATAATGTAATCATCACAATTATCATCCTCATTGCATTTAAAATGTAACACACATTATGTGTTATATTTCCATGTTTGATTTGTTGTCTATATATTGTAATGCTTGTTTCTCATACTTGTAATTGGGGTCTATGTGTAGTTTAGAACTTTTTGTGGAGACAGTATGATCTACCATTTGGGACATTTTGTGATTGCAGGTGATATGCCCATGGTGTTATATGCTTTATTTTAGAGTTTATATACGTGTTAGAATTAGTTATTTATTAAATTAATAATGAGAAGACCATTTAAAAATAGAGAAGCCTTTAGAAAAATTAAAGAAAATTTAGTTAGTAATTATTCAGAATATATAAGTTTAAATAAAACCAAAGAAAATCCACAAAGATTAGCCTATTTAATTACATTAATATCTAGTATTGAAGCAAAATTAATAATCCATTTAAAATCTAGAAGAATGAGACATATACCACCTAATTATGATAAAATTAGATTTAGATATCCACCAAAATATTATAAACATAATTCAAATGAATAAAGAGCAGAAATACAAAGAATTAAAATAATTTATTTATGAAAAACTTAAAGAATTAAAAATAAGAAAAGAAAGATTACATTATAATATATTTGCCGGAGTTAGTAAAAATTCAATAAATATACAAAAAGATGAAATATCAAAATTAGAATCCCAAATAGATAGTTTAGAATATATATATATCAACATGAACTATTCACAATAAAATGAATAAAGAAGAATTTATAATAAATGAAAAAATATATGAAAATCACGAAGGATCAAAAATAAAAATAGTATTTTCTAATCTAGGAAGAAGATATAAGAAAATAGGAGAACATTTATATTTAATGTTAGAAAAAGAAGAATTAAAATTAGAAGATAAATTAACAGCAATGGTAAGAATAGAAAAAGAAAATGAAGAAATAGATAGAAAAAAGGAAATAGAAAAAATTAAACAACAAACTACGGGAGAAATACGAAAAATAGAAGAAACTAAAAATAGTAGAATTGCTGAATTGGAAAAAGAACTACAAATGTTAAAAGATTTATACGAACAAAGACAAAAAGAAAAAGAAGAAAAAGACAAAGAACAAAAATTAATAAACGAAATAAATCAATTTAAAGAAAAATTAGAAATAAATAATATAGAGGTAGAAGAAACAGATAATTATGATTCAGAAGATAGTTAAACATATACGAAAATATTAACAAATATAAAAGATTTAGAAATTAACGAAAAACAAGAAAAAATTAATGAAGAAAACTTAGAAAACACCAATACAGAAATAAATACTCTTGATAAAAAAGAAGATGAAAATCTAATACCCAACACAACAGAAATAAGAAAACCTATATATTACAAAAATAAATTTAAAAGATATAATGAATATGACAAATGGACACCAAAACAAATAGTTAATAAAAATTATAACTTTTTAGATCTAGACTGTGTAATAGATACAGAAAAAACAATACAATTATGGATAGGATATATGACAAAACAATTATTAGATAATAATATAAACATAACACATGCACTAGAATACATAGAAAAAACATTAATAGGATCAGTAAAATTATGGTTTACAAATTTAACTGAAAATAGTAAGAAAGTATTAAGAGCTAATAAACCTATGGAAGGAGCAGCATCAACAACAACTAAATTAACACCTATAGAATTATTGAAAAAATATGAAACAGCTATAAAAGATGAATTTGGTAGTATGACAACATTAGAAGAAGAACAAGATGAAGAAAAAGATACAAATAGGAATTTAATGATAAAATTAACAATATGTAATATGTGTTATATAGATGAATATACTTGCGCATTTAAAGAATATTATTATAAAGGAGCTTATAGTATAGAAGAAAGTAAGGAAATAAGAAAACTATATTTTAATAAATTACCCGAACCATTTAGTTCAAAAATAATAAAAAGTTGGGAAGAAGCAAAAATAGTAGATACATTAGGAGCCAGAATAAAATTTTTACAACAATGGTATAGAAAGTTATGTGAAAAATATAGAGAGGAATTAAAAATGGAAAAAACATTAATAAGAAATTTAGCATGTTGCAAAAATAAAATAGCACCTCAATTTGGATGCGAAGAAAGATATTATAAGAAAAGAAAAAGACATAAGAAATATAAAAAATATAAAAAATCAAAATATAAATATAAGAAACCAAGAAAAAGATATTATGTAAAAAATTACAAGAATAAAAGACCATATAGAAAGAAAAAATCTATAAAATAATGTACATGTTATAATTGTGGAAAGTTAGGACATTTAGCTAGAGATTGTAAATTACCTAAAAATCCAAAAAATAAACAAATATCCGAAATAAAAATAGAAAATACAGAATATATGCAAATAGATTATATAGATTATGAACTAGAAAGTGAAGATAGTATATATGAAATTTCAGAAAACGAAACAGATACTGAAATAGATAGTGAGATAGAGGAATCAAATGACTGAAGAAGATATAGAAATAATAACAAAGGAAGAATATTTAAATGACGAAGGAACAGAACAAAAGATAATATTTGACAGTAATATATTTGATGAAATAAAAGGAAAAGAGTTAGATTTAAGTGTAGAAAAAATATTTAAAATACCAACAATAAAAAATATTTTTAGTAGGAAAAAAGATGAATATTATGTAATATGCCAAAAAGAACATGTAATAGACTGTAGATATGCAAAAGGAAAAGCTAGTATACCAGTAGTAACAAAAAGGATAATTAATAAGGAAATAAATGATATAAAAAGTAAAGGAGATCCAATAAAATACGTACACCTTGGAGGTACAGAAATATTAATAAAAGCATGTTTTAGAGAAGGAATAGATACACCAATAGAATTATATTTAGCAGATGATAGAATTATAAAGCCTATAGAAAAAAGCATAATAACTGCCGTAAAAGGAAATTTAATATACCAAAAATTTTAATTTATAATAAGTGCAAATTATTCAGTAGCAGTAACAGATAGGAATATAGATAAATCATTAGTATTATATTGGAAGATATCAGGAATAGAATTAACCCCAGGAAGTAAAATATTTACAGCGAGATGTAAAAATTTATATGTATTAACAACAAAACATAAAATAACAGGGAAAAATAAGATTAATAAAATACAAATAGATAGCCCATTTGAGCAAATTGTAAAAACAATAGATTATAATGACTATAGTTATAGAGACATAGATATAGAAGAAAATTTAGAAATAGTAAATGATAGAATAAGTACAACGAAAAGAATAGCTAATGAAAAACCAGAGTCATCGAGCTCATCAAAAAGAACTAGTTATGAAACAAATTCAATAAGTAATTTAAACCAATATTACATAACAGGAAAAATAAATGAAAAAGAACATTTAATACTATTAAACACAGGACAAGAAGAAAACTATATAGCAAAATATCTAGTAAAAAATGAAGAAATAAAAACTGATAATGATATATGCCCAGATCTACCGAGAAGTTTAATAAATAATAAAGATATAACAGAAAAAGAAATAATAATAGGAGGAATTAGAAAAATAAAAATAGAATTTGAGGTAAAAGAAGAAATGCAAAAAGCAGATATAATATTAGGAATAAAATGGTTAGAAAGAGTAAAACCATATAATATAGAACATACACAATTAGCCATAACATATAATAGGGAAAGATTATTCTTAAGAAGAGCCTTAACATAAAATGAAAATATATGTATTAATGAAGATAGTAGTGGAAGGATATTACAGTAGATATTATACGCCTATGATAGATACAGGAGCAGAAGCTAATTTATGTAGATATAATTGCTTACCAGAAAGTAAATGGGATAAATTAAAAATACCAATAGTAGTTAAAGGATTTAATAATGAAGGAAGCTTAATTACTTATAAAGCTAGGAACGTAAAAACACAAATATGGGATAAGATATTGACAATAGAAGAAATTTATAATTATGAATTAACATTAAAAGATATACTTTTAGGAATGCCATTTTTAGATAAACTATACCCACATATAATAACTAGAAACGATTGGTGGTTCACAACACCATGTAAACAAAAAGTAAGAGCAAAAAGAGTTAATAATAAAATAAGAAAGAAAACTGATTGGATAAAAGGAAGTGAAAAAATTACACAAAAGTTAGAAAATATAAAAACTACTGAAGATACAATAGAATTAGTAGTATTTTCGATAAATAAAACAGAAATAACTATATTTTCAATAAATAAAATAGAAATAGTTAAGAAAAAATTAGAACAATTATATAGCGAAGATCCGTTAAAAGGATGGGAAAAACATAAAACTACCATAAAAATTGAATTAATAGATAAAAACAGTATAATAACCCAAAAATCATTAACATATAATTTTGACGATTTAAAAGAATTTAAAATGCATATAGATGAATTATTAGAAAAACAATATATACAAAAAAGTAATAGTAAACATAATAGTCCAGCATTTATAGTAAATAAACATAGTGAACAAAAAAGAGGAAAAAGTAGAATGGTTATTGATTATAGAAATTTAAATGCAAAAACTATAACATATAATTATCCAATACCAAATAAGATATTAAAAATAAGACAAATCTAAGGATATAATTATTTTAGTAAATTCGATTGTAAATCAGGATTTTACCATCTAAAGTTAGAAGAAGAATCTAAAAAATTAACCGCATTTACGGTACAACAAGGATTTTACGAATGAAATGTATTACCCTTTGGATATAAAAATGCACCAGGTAGATATCAACATTTCATGGATAATTATTTTAAACAATTACCTAATTGCATAGTATACATAGATGATATATTATTATACACAAAAACTAAAGAAGAACATATAAAATTATTAGAATAGTTCACAGATATAATAGAAAAATCAGGAATAAGTTTAAGCGTAAAGAAAGCCGAAATTATGAAAAACCAGATAGAATTTTTAGGAATACAAATAGATAAAAGTGGAGTAAAAATGCAACAACATATAGTACAAAAAATAATAAATTCAAAAGAAGAATTAGATACAAAAAAGAAATTACAATCATTTTAGGATTAGTAAACCAAGTAAGAGAATATATTCCAAAATTAGCAGAAAACCTAAAACCACTACAGAAAAAATTAAAAAAGGATATAGAATATAATTATAATGAAGAAGATAAAAAACAAGTTCAAAAAATAAAATTACTTTTCAAGGAATTACCAAAATTACAATTTCCGGATGAAAATAGAAAATTTACATACATAGTGAAGCAGATGCCAGTGAATATAGTTACGGAGGAGTACTTAAATATAGATATGAAGCAGAAAAAATAGAACACCATTGTAGATATTACTCAGGTACATTCAACGAGATAGAAATAAAATGGGAAATAAATAGAAAAGAATTATGTTCATTATATAAATGTTTGTTAGCATTTGAGCCATATATTGTATATAACAAATTTATTGTGCGAACAGATAATACACAGGTATGCTGGTGGCTAACAAAGAAAATACAAAATTCAGTTACAACAAAAGAGATTCGGAGACTAGTTTTAAACATATTAAATTTTACATTTACAATAGAAGTAATCAGTACTAACAAAAATGTTATTGCAGATTACATATCAAGACAAAGCTACACAAACTGAAATGATAGAAGAAAATATACATGAAAAGATACTCAACGCCTTGACTACGCTTTCATTGAAAGTGGACAGTATGGGTACTGAGATAGTAAAGATGGGTACTGAGATAGAAACACTAAAGCTAAAGACTGGTGAAGATAAACTGAAGTCTATAGCTATGAATCAGCTAACTCAGTAATGCGCAGAGCTATGTCGATCGGAAGACAGTAAAATTCCAGAGCTAGAAGGAGATGTTGGGATACTCCATAAAACCCATAACGTTTATCAATCTACTTCTGCAGGTACAAGAAAAGGAGTTAGAAAAAATATGAACCTAAACAAGCTATTTGACAAGCCATATACACCAAATACATCAAAAGACACCATGTTTACACCCCCACAAGTTACCACATATCGAGATAGCCTAAATCAAGACAAAAAGACATATAACTACACAGCCCGCACATATATCGAAAATATCTACAACGTACAAACATTCTTAAATAGCAACCCCAAAGCTACAAATATCCAAGAACCAGATACGAACTATATAACCCAGAAATTGACCGGATACAATAAGCTAATTGCTTTACCAAAAACTAAACCAAGCCTAGTTAAAACTTGCTATGAATATGGATTACTTAGTACCGTATATACCACGGACGGAACTGAGATATCCACTATACCTGAGATATATGAAGCATTTACCATATTTAAAAGAATAACCAAAGGTACTCTATTTTTTATAAAAAATTACACGGCACCAGCAGAGATATTATTTGACGAAGTTAAGAAACCTATACAAGTTGTAAAAATAGGAATGACACTAGATTTGATTATACCACAAGATATTGGTACACAGCCAGAAATACCCAGAATCGAGATACCAAAATTTTATGCGAACAAAAGAGTTGTCGAACTATCTACAATTTTACAAAAACTAGCAAATACATATTGTAATCAAAATCCTATATGGAGTTATTATTCAAGAAACCATGTATTAAAATATTCAAACTCAAAAAAGCTACGGGAAACAGATATGGAGACTATTAGACAATGGATTATGACGTTTCTTAAACCAGAGACAGAACCTATCGCCAGAGCTATTAAAGAAAAATTTATTTCAGAGGAATTATTGACCAGATATTGTAAAACTATTGGACACAAATATCCAGACCACAAGTGTTCAAAATGTAATGCAGGAGATAATGACGTCCCAGCAGTGCAACTAGAATAAAAGAAGATAAGAACGACAGCTGGAAAGATAAGACCATAGCAATAATGGAGATACAACAGATACAACAAAATAGACGGAAGACTTATTGTAAAATTTTGCAAGTTGTTCACGTAAGTTAGCATTAGAAAGTCAAGTAGTATTTAATGTAAATTAAATAGAGTTTGAATTTTAGCCTTGTAGGTTAGGTAGGCTTTAAGACTTTTAAGTCTTTTCTTTGATTATTTTTGTTTTTTAGCCTTTACCCTTTACGTAAAAAAATGTAAAGTGTTTGTAAAAAATCATCTATAAATAAAGAGACAAGAAGGCATTGCAAAGCAAGCCTTCTCACCTTCAAGCAAAAATTCTCTCCAACCAAAAATACTTTTACCTAGTTAATTAAATATATACTGCAATGGAATAAGCTATGGAGCAACAAACCTCAGAAATATCAAAGCTACCGGAACAGGTATATCTATTTACGATTATGAATAGCTAAATTCATAATTCCCGACAATCATGATATGATAAAATAAATTCATATTAGTTACTTTATAGTAGAATTATTCGAAAAATAATATGTTAAGAAGTTTATTAGCAAAGTGGAAACGGAGAAAAATCCCAAGGAACTATGCCATCCTAAAGGTGAAACCAATGAGGCAAGAAGCCGTGGCGGGGAGTAACCAAAGTCGAGGCACTGTTTAAGGGAAAAGTATCCGAATTACCATGCTAGTAGTGACCAAAGAACATGTTATTTAAGAATAATCTAGTATATAGTAATCTGAGATGACTATATTTTATTATGTATATGGTTGAAGGGAATATTTTGAAAAAAGCAATTTTATGATAATGAATGATAATATATCTGATGTGATGGTAGATAAATTCAAGATACTTCTTTTTTATGTACTTAGAGATATAGGTGTTGCAGATATAAGAAAAATTATATTAGAAAAAGCATATGGAGAAAATTATACGGATAGAATAAGTTATATACCACGCATACCTAACTACTCTTATAAATATTTATTATGTTAAGATCAAGCAGAAATTTTAAAGATATACGAAATATACAGTTACTAGAAAAACAGATAAAAATAAATATAGTCAAATACATGGAAAATAAAAAATATATAAAATCTCTTAATAAAAATACGCAAAAACTACTAAGTCTAAAACAAATAGCTATAAAATATCAATTTTAAAAAATAGCCCATTTAGACTACCTTAGAGTTTTAATCTTATATATACTTAAAGATATTGAAATAATAGATATTAAGAAAATGATATTACAAGAAGTAATAAACTACAAAATTGAAATGATAAATGCCACAGCACAAATATACGAAGACATTTACCCAGAAGGATATTATTCAGACCAAGATTGTGGATGTTAGAATATATTAGAAAAACTAGAGAAAACCAAGATAATCTAAATAACGAAGTTAATTATAGAAACCATATTAGAAAAATAATGGAAGATCTAAAAGAAAAGTTAATATGGATAGAAAAAACCTTAGAAAATTTAGAAAAAAGTACATGTAACAGTTTATATAATATAAAAAACTCACTACGAGAAGAACAACACAAAATAATAAATGACATAGAAATTCTAGAATTAGATATACACTACAGTACAGAAAGAATAAATTATTATACAGAAATTTGTAATTCAGCAATTACTATAGGATAAAATAATAAACTAAATAAATTAATGAATACATCTCAAAAAAGAATAAATTATTAAAACAAAATCTAATAAATAACCACGTACAAAAATAAATAGATTCATCAGTTATAATAAATCTATTTATTAGCCTAGTTATTTTGCTAGTTATCCGCACCCCCCTACAAGCAAAAATTCTCTCCGACCAAAAATACTTTTGCCTAGTTAATTAAATATATACTGCAATGGAAAAATCTATGGAGCAACAATCCTCAGAAATATCAAAACTACCGGACATGTGGATTGTACTCATCCTTATTGTTCCCTTTCAGGGAAGATCCAGGTACAAGTTCATCGTGAGGTGGCTGATTTTGGGCAGTGCTTGGGGTATTTTAAGGTAGTGGTCACTCTATCCTTATTGAGTTGATCTCCTACCCCATCTTATCTAGTTTATGTTTCATAGATGGAATTTTGTTGTATTTCTAATCTATCGATTGTATGTTTTTTACTTCGAGATGTACTTAGTTTGTTCATACACTATTAAGTATTATTTTGCTATTATTGTATATGTGTGATTTGACTTCATTCTAGAACTATGGGATTTGGTGTTGTTTTTCTGATTCCATATAAGTTTAGGTGATTGGATTACTTGTCAAGGCTTGTCACGACAAGTGCCCTCATGACCTTTATTGTTTCGGTCGTGATAGGAAGCGTTAAGTTTATTTTGTATTAGATTTGTTATTGAGATTATATTTGGAGAAATCTTAACATGAAACTTGTAGAAATCCAAAAAAGAATTTGCCAAGTCATCCCAAGTAGGCTATTTGGTTACATCTTTTTTAGAATACACTTATAATGCTTTTACACTTAAACTCTAGATAAATAGTGTTATCCATATACCTTTATTCTTACCCACGCCTATCAATTTTTTATGGTAGGCTTTAAAATAGGAAAAGGATATCCAGATCCTTCAAACTTCAAATATCATTGAATCTTGTAATCCAGTGGCATCTCAACCTTAGGAAACTTACATAACTCTTCATATTTCATATTGTTGTAATTACTAAGACCATAAATAATTCTCAGAGCATCATCAAAAATTTTGAGGTTCCTTTTTACGATGTCATTATTGATTGCCCTTGGATCAATTTCAAACATGGAAACTAGTATACAACCCTTGTGTTTGTGTCATCGACAGAGTAGTATCATAAGTTTAAACACTAGTGGAACATAATTAGACAGTGACATGTTATCAACCTTTGTAGAAATAAATATGTACACAAAAGGAGCATTCTCAAGACCATTAACATTTTAATCTTGATTATAGTTGAAATAATCTCTATAGTAAACCTAATTTGATGTTGGAAAAACAAGACCTTTTGGCAGGCATCAGTCGAAAGTATTATGTTTGTTGGGGTCAAGTAGGTATTCTATTTTGCATTTTTAGGCACCCTAGTTCAGAAATTTGTAGCTCTATAAATGCGATGACCTCTAGTGTTATTTCTCTTCTTGCGAAGATGCTAGGATTTATGGAGACAGTTAAAGTAGGGATTGAATTAGGTAAAGTAAATTTGTTTTTTTAAGTGTGATCCATAGTTGAATGAGTATTTATGGTATTCCAAGTAAAAAATGATGTGTCTATTATTACTTTCTTGACCTTAAATTAGGTGAAAAACTAATATTTCACTAGTGAGATTTTAATAGTGCCTTGCTTTGGTCTTTGTGAAGTTGCAATTTGATTCCCAACACAAATCATCCCCTCGAAAAAGAAATCAAAAAATCAAAAGGTGAAAAGCGTATCCTATTAATCATCATAATTAATCAAAGTTATATATAAAACTAATAACATTTGTTTTTCTATAAAAGTAGATTGGTCTGAAATTTGAGGAACATGATGCATTGAATAACTAACAGAATGACTATAAT
>CM061555.1:219346498-219348998 GCA_030864225.1 Capsicum baccatum var. pendulum | reverse complement strand
TCAAAAATTGTTGAAGAAACAACAAGACCTTTCTTGTGTCCCTTCCAGGCGATCGGAAAAGAAAGAAATGGTTAATATATTCAAGATAATTACGTATTTACAAAATACCGTCTCAATTCATCCTATTTCATCAGATCTGGGATGTGATATGGTTCCGAAGGATGAACCGGATATGGACAGTTCCAACAAGATTTCATTCTTGAACAAAAATCCATTTTTTGATTTATTTCATCTATTCTATGACTGGAACAAGGGAGGATACACGCTACACTACAATTTTGAATCAGAAGAGAGATTTCAAGAAATGGCAAATCTATTCACTCTATCAATAACCGAGCCGGATCTGGTGTATCATAAGTGATTTGCCTTTTCTATTGATTACTGCGGATTGGATCAAAAACAATTCTTGAATGAGGCCAGGGATGAATCGAAAAAGAAATCTTTATTGGTTCTACCTCCTATTTTTTATGAAGAGAATGAATCGTTTTCTCGAAAGATCAGAAAAAAATGGGTTCGGATCTCCTGCGGGAATGATTTGGAAGATCCAAAACCAAAAATAGTGGTATTTGCTAGCAACAACATAATGGAGGCAGTCACTCAATATAGATTGATCCGAAATTGATTCAAATCCAATATAGTACCTATGGGTACATAAGAAATGTATTGAATCGATTCTTTTTAATGAATAGATCTGTTCGCAACTTTGAATATGGAATACAAAGGGATCAAATAGGAAAGGATACTCTGAATCATAGAACTATAATGAAATATACGATCAACCAATATTTATCGAATTTGAAAAAGATTCAGAAGAAATAGTTCGAGCCTCTTATTTTGATTTCTCGAACCGAGAGATCCATGAATCAGGATCCTGATGCATATAGATACATATGGTCCAATGGGAGCAAGAATTTCCAGGAACATTTGGAACAGTCCGTTTTGGAGCAGAAGAGCCGTTTTCAAGTAGTGTTCGATCGATTACGTATTAATCAATATTCGATTGATTGGTCTGAGGTTATCGACAAAAAATATTTGTCTAAGCTACTTCGTTTCTTTTTGTCCAAGTCACCTCTTTTTTTGTCCAAGTTGCTTTTATTTTTGTCTTACGCACTTTCTTTTTTCTGTGTGAGTTTCAAAAATATCCCCATTACTAGGTCTGAGATCTACATCTATGAATTGAAAGGTCCGAATGATCAACTTTGCAATCAGTTGTTAGAATCAATAGGTCTTCAAGTTGTTCATTTCAAAAAATTGAAACCCTTCTTATTGGACGATCATGATACTTGCCAAAAATCGAAATTCTTGATCAATGGAGGAACAATATTACCATTTTTGTTCAATAAGATACCAAAGTGGATGATTGACTCATTCCATACTAGAAATAATCGTAGGAAATCCTTTGATAACCCGAATTCCTATTTCTCAATGATATTCCACGATCAAGACAATTGGCTGAATCCTGTGAAACCATTTCATAAAAGTTCATTGATATCTTCTTTTTATAAAGCAAATCGACTTCGATTCGTGAATAATCCCCAGCACTTCTGCTTCTATTGGAACACAAGATTCCCCTTTTCTGTGGAAAAGGCCCGTATCAATAATTCTGATTTTACGTATGGACAATTCCTCAATATCTTGTTCATTCGCACCAAAATATTTTCTTTGTGCGTCGGTAAAAAAACATGCTTTTTGGGGGAGAGATACTATTTCACCAATCGAGTCACAAGTATCTAACATATTCATACCTAACGATTTTCCACAAAGTGGTGACGAAACGTATAACTTGTACAAATCTTTCCATTTTCCAAGTCGATCCGATCCATTCGTTCGTAGAGCTATTTACTCGATCGTAGACATTTCTGGAACACCTCTAATAGAGGGGCAAATAGTTAATTTTGAAAGAACTTATTGTCAACCTTTTTCAGATATAAAACTATCTGATTCAGAAAGGAAGAACTTGCATCAGTATCTCAATTTCAATTCAAACATGGGTTTGATTCACACTCTATGTTCTGAGAAAGATTTATCATCCGAAAAGAGGAAAAAACGAAGTCTTTGTCTAAAGAAATGCGTTGAGAAATGGCAGATGTATAGAACCTTTCAACGAGATAGTATTTTTTTAACTCTCTCAAAATGGAATCTATTCTACTCAAAATAGAATCTATTCCAAACATATATGCCATGGTTCCTTACTTCGACAGGGTACAAATATCTAAATTTGATATTTTTAGATACTTTTTCAGACCTATTGCCAATACTAAGTAGCGGTCAAAAATTTGTATCCACTTTTCCTGATATTATGCATGGATCAGGTATATCATGGCAAATTCTTCAGAAAAAATTGTGTCTTCCACAATGGAATCTGATAAGTGAGATCTCGAGTAAGTGTTTACATAATCTTCTTTTGTCCGAAGAAATGATTCATCGAAATAATGAGTCACCATTGATATCGACACATCTGAGATCGCCAAATGCTCGGGAGTTCCTCTATTCAATCCCT
>CM061555.1:219321498-219336498 GCA_030864225.1 Capsicum baccatum var. pendulum | reverse complement strand
AGCCACTGGAGCTATAATTCCACCACCATTAGCGCCTGGAGCTAAGTTCAACATCACAAGCACCATGATTCAGTTATTGCAAATCAAGGGATTATTTGGTGGACAAGCAGGCGATGATCCGAATATGCATCTCATCAACTTTATCTCTACATGCAAGTCTTTTGACAATCCTGGTGTTGGTCAGAATGCAATTCGGTTACGTCTATTTCCATTGTCTCTATCTGGGGAGGCAACATTATGGTTGAATGGGCTGACTCCTGATTCAATTACAAATTGGAGGCAATTAAGAGACGCTTTCCTTGAAAGATTCTTTCCGCCATCCAAAAGGGCTCAATTGAGAGATGAAATCAGCAACTTTCGTCAGCTTCCCTCTGAGGCTCTTCACAAAACATGGGAGAGGTTCAAGACAAAGCTAGCGAGATGCCCAAACCATCACATGACTAATGTTCACCTCATGGAGATCTTGTATAGAGCCTTGAATTCAATAACCAAACCAGTAGTGGACAACGCAGCTGGAGGTTCTTTCATGGACCTCACCTTTGGTCAAGCAAGCAATATGCTAGATCGCATGACAAAGCAAAGTAGAGCTTGGCATACCAGGGATTCTGAGGTAGCAAGCCCCACTTTATCTATTGGCATGTCTGCAGACCAAAGAAGAAGAGAAGAAGAACATGATCAAGATATGGCGCACATGAAAACCCAAATGGATCTTCTTACAAAGCATCTATTAGGGAAGACTGAAAAAGTGAAAGTTATTGCGTCAAAAGGAAGAGACGAATTTGATTCGGAAGAGGAGGCCAACTACTTGAACACTCAGGGGGGTTTCCGAGGGAATACCCAAGGAAACCAAGGTCGGAACTATTATGATAAATCTGGAAGTAAAGACCAAGGTAGTTGGAAGAAAAATAATGAAAATAGTGGTTTGTACGTTCCCCCTGGTAAACGTGATACCACCACATCTAATTCTATGGAAGACATGATGGCTAAGTTATTGAAAGGAGTGGAAGCAACGAGCGCGGGAGTTAAGGAGGTAATTGACGATTTGGCCTCCATGAAGCAATTAGTTGATTCTCATTCCACTTCTATCAAGCAAATAGAGCTGCAATTGAGCCAACTGTCAGCAACATTTAATTAAAGAAAGGCTGGCACCTTACCGAGCGATACTGTGCAAAACCCAAGGAATGATGGGTCATGCATGGCCATCACTACCAGAAGTGGTAAGGTGCTGGAAACTTCAGCAAAAGGCAAGAAAGTGGTTGACGTAGCAGCAGACATTGACGCCACATCTAGTGACGTTACAGGAGAAGAAGCCGCAACAACTACTTCAAACGTCAAGGATGTTTTACCTAGTGACGTGCAGCCTGAAAAAAAGGATAAACGGAAGCAAGAGGAGAAGAAAGCCATGGAGAGAACACTTCCATACCCACCACCACCTTTTCCGCAAAGATTGAAGAAGGTGGCCGATGACACTAAGTTCAGCAAATTTATGACTATGTTGAAGCAGCTGACCATTAATGTCCCATTGGTAGAGGCACTTGAACAAATGACTGGGTATGCGAAGTTTATGAAAGATCTTTTGACTAAGAAGAGGGCAGCAAGTTATGAGCTGAAAGATGACGTGCATCATTGTAGTGCAATTGCTACCCGATCGATAGTTCAGAAGAAGGCCGACCCCGGAGCTTTCACTATTCCTTGCACCGTCGGATCTTTGGACTTTGCTAAAGCATTGTGTGACTTAGGAGCCAGCATCAACTTGATGCCATTATCGATCTACAAGAAGTTGGGGTTAGGAGATCCTACACCAACTAATATGAGGCTTGTTATGGCGGATAGGTCGGTAAAACGACCGTTTGGTATTCTATGCGATGTCTTGGTGAAGGTATCTTTATTCATATTTCCAGTAGACTTTGTCATCTTGGATTGTGAAGAAGATTCAGAGGTTCCCATAATCATGGGACGCCCTTTCCTTGCTACGGGAAGTGTGCTCATAGATTTGAGAGCTAATGAACTTTCATTCCGATTCAATGACGAAGTGGTTCGTTTTGACGTTTGCAAATCAATGAAGCAACCCAAAGATCTGAGTGTATTTTCTATGGCTGATGTTGTCGTTGATGACGAGGAAGAACGACTTGCTGAAGAGCGAATTCTGGATGATCCTTTGGAGGTTTTGCTCATGAAAGGAGAGAATAATGATACTGAAATTTCTGATGAGGATATTTGTGCTCTATCGGGATTAGGGACATATCGCTATACCCCCAAGAAGCTGGATCTTGATCTCAAAAATCGACCCACACCACCAGCTAAGCCATCTATTGAAGAACCACCCACGTTAGAATTGAAGGAGCTGCCAAGCCATTTGAAGTATGCATTTTTAGGAAGCGAAAACACCCTTCCAGTCATTGTGACAGCCGATTTGGGTGAGCGACAAGTTGCAGCTCTTATTGCAATCTTACGCAAGTATATTAGAGCTATTGGATGGACCATTGCGGATATCATTGGTATTCCACCTGGGATTTGCACACATAAAATTCAGCTTCAAGAAAAGTGCACACCCACCATTGAACATCAAAGACGTCTAAACCCACCAATGCAAGAAGTGGTGAAGAAGGAGATTATTAAGTGGTTAGACGCAGGAGTCGTGTATCCTATTTCGGATAGTACATGGGTAATCCCAGTACAATGTGTTCCCAAGAAAGGAGGCATGACTGTGGTCGCGAATGCAAAGAATGAACTTATTTCACTCAGGCCCATTACTGGATGGAGAGTATGCATGGACTACCGTAAGCTGAATTCTTGGACGCTCAAGGATCACTTCCCCATGCCATTTATGGACCAAATGCTAGATCGATTAGCGGGGAAAGGATGGTTTTGCTTTTTGGATGGTTATTCAGGTTATAACCAGATTTGTATTGCACCTGAAGACCAAGAGACGACAACGTTTACATGCCCATATGGTACGTTTGCCTTCAAACGCATGCCATTCGGGTTGTGTAATGCACCAGCCACCTTTCAACGTTGTATGATGTCTATTTTCTCTGATATGGTAGAAGACACTTTGGAGGTGTTTATGGATGACTTTTTAGTTGTTGGGGAGTCTTTTGAAGCATGTTTGGCGAACTTGAGCTTGGCATTGCAAAGATGTGTAGAGTTCAACCTTGTGCTGAATTGGGAGAAGTGCCACTTCATGGTAAAAAAAGGAATCGTTCTTGGGCACAAGATCTCCGAAAGAGGAATAGAGGTTGATCGCGCAAAAATAGAGGTAATCGAGAAGCTACCACCTCCAATTTCGGTGAAGGGAGTTCGTAGTTTTCTTGGCCATGCCGGTTTCTATCGTAGATTCATCAAAGACTTCTCCAAAATTTCTAGTCCATTGTGCAAACTACTGGAGAAAGATGCGAAGTTTGACTTTAATGAAGATTGCTTAAAGGCATTCGAATGCCTCAAAGGAAAACTCATTGAAGCCCCTATCATGGTAGCACCAGATTGGACGCTCCCGTTTGAAGTCATGTGTGATGCTAGTGGTGTAGCCGTTGGTGCTGTTCTTGGACAGAGAAAGGAGAAATTATTTCATCCTATCTACTATGCGAGTAAGGTCCTAAATGAAGCCCAAAGGAACTACACTGTTACTGAACAAGAGCTCCTAGCGGTTGTGTATGCGTTTGAGAAGTTTCGCGCCTATATATTGGGTACTAAGGTGATCATTCATACAGAACATGCAGCTCTTAGGTATCTAATGACAAAGAAGGATGCAAAACCAAGGCTGATTTAATGGGTATTGCTGCTGCAAGAGTTTGATTTCGAAGTCAAAGATAGAAGAGGTTGCGAGAACCAAGTGGCTGATCACCTATCTAGACTTGAGAATGAGTATTGGCGTAACCAGAAAATCAGATTGTGATGCATTCCCTGACGAGGAGATACTAGCGACAACAATGGAGAAATTACCATGGTATGCCGACTTTGCAAATTTCGTGGTGAGTAATGTGTTACCTTCCAATTTATCTTACCACCAAAGGAGGAAGTTTATGCATGACGTTCAGCACTACTATTGGGATGGGCCTTATTTGTTTCAAAGATGCGCGGATAGTATCATTCGATGATGTATATCCCATGAAGAAGTGCCTACTATATTGGAAGCATGCCACACTTCGCAAGTTGGAGGACATCATGCAGGGAATTGAACGACAAGGAAAGTCTTGCAAAGTGGTTATTATTGGCCTACAATATTCATAGATGCACACGACTATGTGAGAAGGTGTGGCCAATGCCAACGTCAAGGTGCTATTTCAAAACACCATGAAATGCCCATGTCCAAAATTCTGGAGGTAGAACTCTTTGATGTGTGGGGTATTGATTTCATGGGTCCATTCGTGAATTCATTTGGAATGAAGTACATCTTGGTTGCTGTGGATTATGTATCGAAATGGGTGGAAGCTGTAGCATTGGCCGACAACGAAGGAAAGCGTGTTGTAGCATTTTTAAAGAAGAATATCTTCTCTCGCTTTGGAGTACCTCGTACTATCATAAGTGATGGAGGATCTCACTTTTGCAACAAGCTATTCAAATCTGTATTGGCCAAGTATGGAGTCAAGCAATACAAGGTAGCTACGCCTTATCATCCCCAAACCAGTGGACAAGTTGAGGTTTCCAACCGCGAGATCAAGCAAATCCTTGCCAAGACGGTTAATGCGAATAGGAAGGACTGGTCTCGAAAGCTAGATGATGCACTATGGGCATATAGGACTGCAATCAAGACACCCATTGGCATGTCACCTTATCAGCTAGTTTATGGGAAGGCTTGTCATCTACCCATCGAGCTTGAATACAAGGCATTGTGGGCATTGAAGCACTTGAATCTGAATTGGGATGATGTGAAGAACCTGAGGCTCGAGCAGCTGAACGAACTAGATGAATTTCGTCTCCATGCATATGAAAGATCAGATTTATACAAGGAGCGGATGAAGAAGTATCATGATCAGCGGATTGTTCGACGAAACTTCCAAAAAGGTGACATGGTACTACTCTTTAACTCCAGACTCAAGCTCTTCCCAGGTAAGTTAAAATCAAAGTAGTTTGGTCCATTTAAAGTCATCCAAGTCTACTCGTCTGGAGTAGTCGAATTGGAATATAATGATGGTGTTGTCTTCAAAGTGAATGGCCAACGTGTTAAGCCATATATCGGTCCTCTTGACTCGATGAATGACATGACCATCACTTATCTCGACGAAGTCTAAGTACTCGAGATTACTACGTCGATCCACGACAATAAATAAGGCGCTAGATGGGAGGCAACCCATCATTTTATCGCTTTATCGTTTTATTGTTTTATTGTTTTGTCGTTTTATCGTTTTATCGTTTCGTCGTTTTAGTATTCTTTCTTTTTAATAAATGAAAAATCCAAAAATAAGAGTCGTGCGACGACCAAAACTAAGGCGCTTGGTGGGAGGCAACCCATCGTACTAATCGTTTTCATTTTGTTTTGAGCAAATATAGGTGCAAGAAGTATGCGACGAGGAGATTAATCTCAATCGACAATTTGGACGCATTGTATGGTATAATCGGTAAGTTAGGAATGGTGATGCATAAGGCTATGAATTGAGACTTTCTCACGTCAAAATAGGCTTCGGGGAAGGCTAGGCCTTGGTAAAAATAGGCCACGAACGATGCACAACCTATTCTATAGCCTAAGGACTCGGAATCTAGTGTGCTATACACTATGCGCCGCCTATTCCTAGGTATGCTTTTGACTATGCGCCGCCTATGCTATGGCATTTGGTCTCAGTATCTCATGTGCCATAGACTATGCGACGCATATGTCTACAAATGCCATAGACTATGCGGCACATATGTCCCATTATGCCATGGACAATGCGCCGCATATGTCATTGATATGCCGAGGGATATGCGCCGCATATGTGGTGTTTTTGTCCCCAAATCCGATTGTAAATGGGTCATAACCCGACCCATACTCTTCCTATATAAAGGGGACTTGGTTTTATAACACAACCACATTAGAAACAACCCTAAAGGCGCCGCATAACTCTCCAAATCTTCTCAAAATTTTCTTCTTTTGTTCTCCACAAGCTTCAAGCAAGTAAGTACTCTCTTATTCTTCATCTATTTATCGTAAGTACTACGTTGCTTTGCTTATTATAAATTGCTAAATCGTGTGAGATTGGTGGTGATGTTCATGTGTTTGGATTGTGATTGCAAAATCATGTGAGTGAACATATACGTAGGGAATTCTTGACTTGTTTCCGACTTGAATTTTGTTTCGAAAGCATTGTTATGATATTTGCTGAATATATATGGCTATGAATATTGCTTGAGAGTGTTGTTTGGATGCTTGCATGATAAACTATCCCGGCCATTGGGATAAGGTTATAGTACCTATCGACTTCGGAGGTTGTTATTGTTGTAAGAATAACGATTCCATGTGGTAACCCCTATGTTGTAGTGTTGCTATATCCACCATGAAAGTAGTCCAATGGCTGCAAATAAGTGATGTAATGCTGATTTTCTTGTCGGAATACAATCCTAAAACGTATGTCGACGAAATCTGAGTACTCGACCACTTTCACTTCACTGATTTGTGCTAACAAGACTAAGTGTGGGGTGGTACCCCTAGTGCTTGCATATAGATTGTATCAAGTGAGATTGTGCTGCAACTAATATTATTTCTAGTCTCAGGTACAATGGCACCTAAAGCGAGGCAAGGCAAGGAGAAGGCTACTACGTCCCAAAAGGGCAAGAAGAGAAGTCGAAAAGACCAAGGAGAATCATCCTCAGCACACCTACCACGCAGAATGTTCGGAATAAAGTGGGTTCTTGAGGAAGAAGCCAAAGAATGGTACAGCAGCAACAAAGAAAGGAAATATGTGCATGTCGACTTGATCAACAAGGAGACCTTAGCAAAGAAAGAGCCGCGTATGTTGGCAAAAATAATGGCTTTGAAGCTGGATTTCATCTTCCGCGACATGGGAGAGTGCAATCTTGACTTGACAAGAGAGTTTTATGCCAACTGGTCGCCAAACACAACAGGCAACGAAGTCAAAATTCGGGGCCAAGTGTTACAGCTTACAGCGGATTGGATCAACTCTTTTCTTGGCTTACCTTCGGTCGACACTGCACCATTCAAAGAGATGTACAGTAGGCCTCCTTATAGAACGATACGACACACGCTTTGTGGAAGTAGATCAATGGCAAGGTGGGGCAGACACAAAGAAACAGGCCGTCACAACACCTTCCCCTATGCTCCACTAAATAGGGAAGCAAGAATCTGGATGCGCATTGTCAACTCATGCCTTATTCCTGGGACTCAATACACCAAGATATCGAGAGATAGAGTGTGTTTGGTATATGCTTTGATGACAAATGTCCCTATCAACTTTGGGGCAATCATTCGATCTACCATGAGGAAGGCCAGACTCCACAAAAGGTCCCATTTCACATTCGGCAATTTGTTGACAGCAATGTTGCGGAAGGAGGATGTCGAAGAGGAACCAGCTGACCACAAACTCCCGCATAACCCAAAGAAGGTTGACCTCACCAAGGTCAAAGATGCTTAAACAACTCATGGAGTCAACCTTACTACTGCGGAGAGACATGCTCGTGATGAGAGTTTCTTCCGTCATCTCTATGGCATGACACGATTTACTATGATGAGTGGTGGACGTATTCCAACTGCTGAAGAGCTCCAACAGCTGGACCACGACTACCCAATGAACATGCATGCCCGGGAGATGTGTGGAGTGGGTCTATATTTTGAGGAACCTCTAGACGATGACGTGCCGACTGATGATGATCGACGCCTACCTGATTCTGATGATGAGGAGAACTCTGACGATGACTCTTATGATGATTCCGACAAAGGGGGTATGACCCCCGACATTGATGAAGGGTCCGACTAACCAGGTTCTTCGACTTTATTTTCCACTAAGGGCAGTGTCCCGTCTAAGTGTGGGGTGGCAGAATATTGCAGGCTATACTTCTTTGTTTGCACCTATGTTTGCATGTTTGCTTGTTTACTTTGTTTTTTTTTTCGTTTGAAGTTTTTTGTTTTTTTTCAGGAGTAAATTTTTCCTAGCTACACATGAAATTATTTTGATAGGCAGCATGAGATTATGACAAGAGTATGTGCTACAATTGTGACTATTGAGATGTTTAGGCTCTAGTTGTGACTCATTATGTGATATTGTGTGATTCAATCCCTTCAATTGTTGGGTCGAGAGTCTATATTACTTCCAATCAAGTCGACCATGTGCCTTGTGTGTGTGAGATAATTGTATCTTCTATGTTTGTGGCTAATGCTAGAACTTGTCTGGTATGTATGCAAAGCAAAAATAAGGAGTGTAAGTTTAGGATATGATTTAGGCATTTCTTTGGCAACCTATATTTGTTTACCTTCAGTTTTTCCTACCCATGTAAATCATCCTAGTTAAACCCTTTTGAGCCTTTAGCCTATTTCTTTGACAACCTTGTATGTAAGCCTAATCCATTTTCTTTCAAGACCGTAATTTGATCCAAATTCCTAAGTGCTTTAAAGTGAAAAAGTCATGTGACAACATAAGAGGAAATTGGGTGAGTATAATGCTATAAATTGGAATGGTGCTTGAATGTGTTATGAAAAAGTAAGAGCTATCATAAGAGGTATGTTGTGAGAAGAAAAAGGAAAAGAAAGCTGAAAAGTGAGTTGTGCTTAAAATTGAAAAACAAAAGATGAGAACAAGGGTGGAAGAATAAAAGAAAGAAAGGTTGAAAGAAAAAAGTGTCAATGATACAAGTAATGTATTAAAGCGCTTAGGAACCTAGTCACTATTCTTGGCCAAAATAGTCCTACCCGTCCCTTAGCCTACATTACAACCATCTAAAGACCTACTTGATCCTAATCTTATTATTCCGACATTTAGTAGAGTACTACATGAAGGGCAAGCTTATGGTCATTAGTTGCTACATATGAATTTTTTGTGAGAGCGAGTGCAAGGACATTTTGATACCCATGTTTGAAAAGTATGCTATACTTGTGAGTGATTATGGGTACTATATGGTGAGACACACATGGTTGATGAGTTTTGGATAGTTGTATATGATTCTATGCACTTTAACGTTTGCATGCGAGTTGATCACCATCACGAGTCTATGCTTGAGGTTAAATTGTTTCTGCTTATAATCAGGAAGCTACTCTTTGTTGATAATTGTTGTGCTTGTCTTGAAGAATGTTTTGTGTTGTTGCTGTAAAAACCTTAAGTCGATGCTTAGAAGGACATGATATGTTGTTCGAGGACGAACAAAGCTCTAAGTGTGGGGTGTTGATGATGGGCGAATTTACACGCCTATATCAATATATTTTGCCCATATTTTAGCCTAGTTTTGAGAACAAATTATATATTTCATGCACTTTTAGTCCTTTTTCCTATAAATGAGCTAACAAACATGATTAGGAAAGTTTCAGGTATAAATGATGCAAAATACAGCATTTTATGGCTTACTTGACGCAAAAGAAAGCTCACAAACGAAGTGGAAAGGAGCTGGACGCCTAAAGGACCAAATCTGCTGTATGGAAAATCTGTCCCGGGCTAAAACAACAATTCTGAAGACTTTGGGGACTTACAGACACAAAGCTGGATTTTTACCAAGATACATTAACCTAGTACAATTAGGTTATGTGTTTCACTATTTTATTTTGATTATGATATTGTAACCTTACCCTAGTACATTTGGGTCAAGGATTTCATTAGTATATTAGGATTTGGTTATTTATTTCATTAGCTTAGTAGGAGCAGGATAGGAGTATTATAAATACCCTATCATGCTAGAGATTTTTATTCATTCAGAAAAGCATTCTTCAATCTTTTTATTCTTCACTTAATTCAACAATTAATTTTCTTCCATCTCTCTCATCTTCCACTACAAACACTTCTAATCTACTCTTCTATTCTTAAATTCCACAACAAGAGAATCGTTACTTGCTAGGGAATCACCAAAACCACACGCCTACCACCTACTTCTCACGCCATCAACCATGCAAATCATGATATCCTTCGCATTCATGGGTAACTAAACTTCTCTGTTGGGGTTATGGAAGCCGAATGAGTTACTATCTATTGCTGTGAGTTTGTGAGTTTGAGACACGTATATTGCTTATATCATTATTCTCTTCATCTTAATCTACATTCTTTGCGGTTGCAAACGCAAGAATACGCCAGTCTAACATTTAACTTGTTCGAGAGAAAGGTTATTTGTCTGGAAAAGAGATAATGTCAAGGTAGTAGGACACCCTTTCCTATTAAAAAGCTAATGCCGTAACTGGACTAACCTCTTGGAGAATTCGTACCGTTAGACACGCTTTAAGCTCGAGAGAGTTAAAGTGAAATAGTCCTTGTTTAGGTCGAGAGACGCTTGGATTTACCATCGACTACAATTATCTATAAGCAGTTGCATGTCAAAACTCTACACACTCATAGCCAATAGAGACGTATACCTCAAAAGGTGGACATAACCCCAACGCTTCAATTCTCATTGTTTACAACCAACGTAACAATCTCTCTCTTTTTACTTTGCTATTTTCAGCTTTTACTTTATTGTTTTGGTTACACATTACAATCCCCCCTTCTTACGAGACTTGCACCAAAAGTTTAGTAATTTCGCTTACTTGTTGGCCAAGCTATTCCCTGTGGGATCGACACCCAACCCAGGTTGGGTTCTATATTTGCAAACGACCGCTTTACACTCCCACGAGAGCTGTAGATTGAGCGTTATCAGTTTTCATGTTCCAATTGAACACTGTCCATTTATGATTATTCTCAAAGGATAAGATTATTCTCTTTACCAAACATATGCGGATCAAATCACGATCTTATATATAAGAAGAACAAAAGATCTTTCTTGATCAATCCCTTTGCCAAGATAACCTTTGAGGTACCTCAAGATCCTTTTCAAGTTTGAATTTGTTCATTTGGAATCTGGGTTTTTCTACTTCATATTTATTTAATATGAATATTTTCCCTCTTTTTTTATATCATTCCTTAAGTCCCATAGGTTTGATCCTGTAGAATTTGACCCATTTTCTCATTGAACGAAAGGTACGAAATAAATCAGATTGATAAAAGTACCATGTGAAATCTTTAGTTTTCCCCTTCCTCGATCCCTATCCCATAGGTACAGTGTTTGAATCAATAGAGAACCCTTTCTTTTGTATGAATCGATATTATTCCATTCCAAATCCTTCCCGATACCTCCCAAGGAAAATCTCGAATTTGGATCCCAAATTGACGGGTTAGTGTGAGCTTATCCATGCGGTTATGCACTCTTTGAATATGAATCCGTTTTCTGAAAGATCCTGGCTTTCGTACTTTGGTGGGTCTCCGAGATCCTTTCGATGACCTATGTTGAAGGGATATCTATCTAATCCGATCAATTGCATAAAGCCCGCGGTAGCAACGAAACTAGGGAAAGTATACAGAAAAGACAGTTCTTTTCTATTAAATTAGTATTTTCTATTATATTAGATATATTAGTATATTAGATATATTAGACTATGATATTAGATTAGTATTAGTTAGTGATCCCGACTTAGTGAGTCCTTTCTTCCGTGATGAACTGTTACACCAGTCCTACATTTTGTCTCTGTGGACCGAGGAGAAAAGAGGCTCGGCGAGAAGAGGAGTGTACCATGAGAGAAGCAAGGAGGTCAACCTCTTTCAAATATACAACATGGATTCTGGCAATGTAGTTGGACTCTCATGTCGATCCGAATGAATCATCCTTTCCACGGAGGTAAATCTTTGCCTGCTAGGCAAAAGGATAGCAAGTTCCAAATTAAACCTGTCTAACGGGCCGGGCCGGGTCAACCCGGAACCGGCCCCCTCTCTCTAACCGGGTTACGGGCCGGTGATGGGCCGGTTTTGGCCTTAACCGGTCCGGGCCGGGCCGGGCCGCACAGTAAAAAAAATAAAACCCACCCGGAACCGGCCCACTTAACCCAATCCGGTCAAACCTGCTAAAACCCGGTCAAACCCGGTCAAACCCGGATAAAAACCGGTCAAATATACACTACATATACGCTATATACACAATCTATACATTAAATATACACTTCTATTGAAGATATATACAATGTATACATTAAATATACACTTCTATAGAAGATATATACACGTGTATACATTAAATATACACTTCTATAAAAGATATATACACATGTATACATTAAATATACACTTCTATAAAAGATATATACACATGTATACATTAAATATACACTTCTATAGAAGATATATATAATGTATACATTAAATATACACTTCTATAGAAGATATATACACGTGTATACATTAAATATACACTTCTATAAAAGATATATACACATGTATACATTAAATATACACTTCTAATCTTCTATAGAAGATATATACACGTGTATACATTAAATATACACTTCTATATAAGATATTAAAACTTTAAATTGATAAAAAAAAAAAAAAAAAAACAACGACTAAGGAGTGAATGAATTTGTGGAATTTTATTGATTGCAAAATGATCCAAAATTTATAATTTACATGAATGAAAAATCTATAAATTATGCATCATTTTTTCCAACTCACTCATGTTAATATTAATTGGAATTTGCATAGGATAGTCGAAGTCAACGGGGGCATCCCATGCATTGGACTTGATTCTGTTGAGTTCTCCCGTGAAGTCATTATTTCTTCAAGTTTGAGGTCGTCGCTTGACTCTGGTTCCATTCCTTGGTTTCTTCTTTCTGCTCTAATCCAATCTCTAAGGGAAACTAAAACATTCATTGCGTTGCTTCCCAATGAGTGTCGGTTGTCTCCAAGCTGCTGTCGTCCCTGACTGAAGGCGCTCTCTGATGCAACGGTTGACATTGGAACATTCAAGATATCTCTGGCTAATCTTGAAAGTATAGGATATTGTGATTCATTATTTCTCCACCAATCCAGCGAGTTGATCCGTCGTCTGCGATCCTCTGGTGGCGTCCGCAGATAATATTTCAGCTCTTCCCGATAAGTTGATGTGTAAGCTCTCTCATCCACACTGTTCCAACAAGTTAAATCATAAAACGAATCAGGAAAACCACTATGTGCCGACCTTTTAGAAGATGATGGCTCCTCGGGAGGATGAGGAACGACAGTTGGACTGATATTTGTAGGTACGGCTGAATCAAATAAATCAGCATAGTGATTATATAATTTTTCTATATAATCTTTTGCATCAGCCGTAGCCGTCCACAAATCAGGCTGCTCTTGTTCAGACTCACGGTTAGTATTTATTTCTAAGTTAGCATAAATAAGAGTACTAAAGTGACACATATGATTAAATTTCATGCAAGGATTTAAAATAGCACCAACCAAGTAAATAGGGGGAGTCGGGAAGAAATATTTTTTAAATTTCGTAAACATAGCGCCAACAGCTTCTTTATAACCTTCTTTATTTTTATATTGTTGGAGCAAACCAGAAATATCGGCTATATATGCCAAAATATTACAAACAGTACGATAGTATGCACCGGAAAATTCAACCGTAGCTACATAAAATTTTTCTAAAAACTTAACAAGATCATTAATTATAACCCAATCAGAATTATGTAACATGCAATCAGCAGAATCAGCAAAAGAACCACAGTGTTGGTTAAAAGTTAGTGTAATAGGAATTCTATATTAATAACAAGTTTTTAAAAATTCATACGTAGAATTCCATCTAATATCAATTTCCTTAGGCATTAAAATCGGTGTAAGTCCATTTTCTTGACATTTAACTTTAAATTCTTTAATTCTCGCTCTACGATTATTTCCTTGAATGAAACCTACGGCAAGACGAATTTTTTCAATATAAACCTCAAAAAAGTCAAGACCATCTTTTACAATTAAATTATAGATATGACATGCACACTTAATATGGAAAATTTCAGGAAAGGGTGGAGATAACGTAGATTTTATTTTTGTTATAGCATTCTTGTTGTTAGAAGCATTATCAAAAGCAATACATAAAATTTTATTTTCTATACCATAATATCCGGCAATTTTAATAATAGAATCAGAAATAAATTGTCCAGTATGTTTGCGATCTTCATCATATAAAAAAGCAAGAATACGTTTTTGCATTATGAAATTACTATCCATCCAATGACAAGTAACAGTTAAATAATCATTTTTATTAACAGCACGACCAAGATCAGAAGTTAGGGACAATCTACATTGAATATTTTTTAAGAATGTTGATAAATAAAAATAATATTGTGAATGGAGTTTAAAAATATCAGACCGACAAGTAGTTCTAGGAATACCATTAAACATAGGATTATAAATTGCTTGTATATAACGGATAAAAGCATCAGAAGAAGGAAAAGTAAAAGGCAAACAACCCACAGCTACCATTTTAGCTATTTCTTCCCGGTCCCTCAATTTATTATACTTTTTCGCTACTTGACCGGTTGTTGGGTCCATTCTAGTTTGCGTTGACCCACCAACATCCCCACCACCTTTTGCAATATTTAACTCTCTTTTGTGATCTTCAGCTATATGTCTCATTAACGTACCCGTACCCCCTTGCTTACTGCCACTTCTATGCTTATATATTTGTTGACAAATATTGCACTGCACCTCAATATCTGATATACGTTCAAAAAATTGTCATGCAATACTAGTTCTTTTACGGGGTTTTGGGGCACTGGGAGGACGGGAAGGGAGATTAACTGATTCAGATCTAACGTTAGCATCTCCTATTGCGGGTGTTTCAGCAATATTTTCATCATCTTCGTCTACATTAACTGCATCTACTTCATTTTCTTCTTCTATACCGTAATTTTCTTGAAATTCTACATAATTCATATCGTGAGCACCTACACCTATTTCTTCCTCAAAAGGTGTACCAAGCGGTACCGGAGGCGAAGGCACACGGGTATATCTATTACTTGAACTACCTCTACCGCTAATAATTCGCTTTTTACTACCACTACCGCTTCCGGGACAAAAAATTTTAACACCT
>CM061555.1:219293998-219308998 GCA_030864225.1 Capsicum baccatum var. pendulum | reverse complement strand
TGACAAATAAGAGAACAATGCATAAAGTAACAAATAAAAAATTGACCTCATTATTATAAATCAAGTTATTGAATATTTCGAATAAATCCCTAAATTCGAAACTCCCCGTTATCAAATAAAAATCTAAAATTCCTAATAATAAACCAAAATCCCCAACACGATTAGTTACAAAGGCTTTTTGACAAGCATTTGCCGCAACGGGTCGTGTAAACCAAAATCCTATTAATAGATAGGAACACAGACCAACCAATTCCCAAAAAATATAAATTTGTATCAAATTCGAACTAGTAACTAATCCCAACATGGAAGTACTGAAAAAACTCATATAAGCAAAAAATCTCAAATAGCCTTGATCATGAGCCATATAATTATCACTATAAATAAGAACCATAATCCCAACAGTAGTGATTAATATTAACATAATACAAGTAAGTGGGTCGATCAAGTATCCGAAGTCTAAAGAAAAATCATTATTAATGATCCAAGACCATACATATTGAGAAAAAGAACTGCTATTTATTTGCTGAATAGACAGGTAGATTGAAACAATCATGACTATGCTTAACAATAAAACACTTTGAAAAGCCCACATACGGCGAAAACTTTTTGTTGCCGTTGGAAAAAGAATAAGTCCCGCTCCTATTAACATAGGGACTGGATGTGGAATGAAAGGTATGATCCACGCATATTCATATGTCTATTCCATAAAAAAGTTTTGAATTCTTAATTAATTATTTCTGATTCACCGGATCTTACCTCTTTTGAAAGGAGTCAATAAAAAGTAAAAATATGGACTAACTTAAACTAAATTAAAAATTAAATCAAATTTTCTACTCTTATCTTTTGCCTATCTCAATAATCTTTTATTTTAGTATTATAAATTGCGTATTATAAAGAATTCATTTTGAAAAATAGATGTATTTCACATCTAACTATAACTAACAATGAGGAATTTTATAATGGCAGTTCCAAAAAAAGGCACTTCGAGATCAAAAAAACGTATTCTTAAAAATATTTGGAAAAGAAAGACATATTGGATAGCATTAAAGGCTTTTTTGTTAGCGACAACTATTTCTACTGGGGAGTCAAAAAGTTTTTTTTTGGTACGCCAAACAAAAATAAATAAGTAATAAAACGCTAGAATAATTTGAATCAACTTGAAAAAATAATTTAATATATTCTAAAATTATTCAATTATTATCTAATTGAATAATTTTAGGATTTCCCTTTCATATTTGATATTGATTAGTGAGCTAATCAATATGTAATGGAACTCTATTCACTTTTCTGATTGATATAGAAAATAATAGAATTAGGAAATCCTATATTTACTATTCACTGAATAATAACTTTTTTGTTGACAAAAGAATAAAGATCGTTTCTATTCCAAGGTGGGGAGTTTGATTTTCCCCACCGACCTATTTGTTTGCAGAATTAAATTAAAAAAAAAATTCTATATTTCGATTCTATTTCCATCCCTCCATATCTAGAGAAGAACGTATATAAAAATCTTTAGTGAAAGTTAAGAACTCATTGAAACTAATTGATTCTATTTTGCAACCTTTGTGTTTTGTCTAACTTTATAACTTTTTATTTTCTCTAAATTATTATATAGACCCCATGTATATCCTGCCCTTAACCCAATAGAGAAAATTGCTTAATGAAATTTTGTATGACTAATTGTCAATTTTGAGCGATGCAAAATAGGTTCTTTTCTTTCTATTTTGTCGTCAAAATACCTTTTTTGTTTTAGATTTATGAAAAATAAATAAATAATAAATTGCTGATTAAACAATGAAAACAAAAACTTTTTGAACTCTATTCCTTAATTGAATATAGAACGGTTTAGTTACAAGAGTTCAATTCGCGGAAAGCATAAAATATAGGAAAGTTCTAGGTTAAATAAAAAAACTAAGACTCTAAACTAAAATCTAAAATAATGAACCTTCAACCTCCAATTCCTATTTGAACAACCTTTTATTGTTATTAATTCATTTGAATCATTACTAAACTAAAATAGCTTACTCAATCTCGACGATTGCTCATTCATAGGCTATTATGAGTTCAAGACAGGCCGCTATGGTGAAATTGGTAGACACGCTGCTCTTAGGAAGCAGTGCTAATGCATCTCGGTTCGAGTCCGAGTGGCGGCATACCGTCTTCTAAAAAGGATAAATAGATCTTATAACGAATTCAATTCCCGAATTCTATTTTATAATTATGTAATTAAGGGACTCTTCTTTTTTAAGATTTTTATGATATTTTCAACCTTAGAGCCTATATTAACTCACATTTCCTTTTCGATCGTTTCAATTGTACTTACAATTCATTTGATAACCTTTTTAGTCGATGAAATCGTAAAGCTATACGATTCGTCAGAAAAGGGCATAATAGTTACTTTTTTCTGTATAAAAGGATTATTAGTTACTCGTTGGATTTCTTCGGGACATTTCCTACTAAGCGATTTATATGAATCATTAATTTTCCTTTCATGGAGCTTCTCCTTTATTCATATAATTCCGTATTTAAAAAAAAATGTTTTAATTTTAAGTAAAATAACGGGGCCAAGTGCTATTTTTACCCAAGGCTTTGCTACTTCAGGTATTTTAACTGAAATACACCAATCTGGAATATTAGTACCTGCTCTTCAATCTGAGTGGTTAATAATGCACGTAAGTATGATGATATTGGGCTATGCAGCCCTTTTATGTGGATCGTTATTATCAGTAGCACTTCTAGTGATTACATTTCGAAAAAACAGAAAGCTTTTTTATAAGAGCAATGGTTTTTTAAACGAGTCATTTTTCTTGGGTGAAAATGTTTTAGAAAATACTTCATTTTTTTCTGCTAAAAATTATTACAGGTCCCAATTGATTCAACAATTGGATTATTGGAGTTATCGGGTTATTAGTTTAGGATTTACTTTTTTAACCATAGGAATCCTTTCGGGAGCGGTATGGGCTAATGAAGCGTGGGGTCGTATTGGAATTGGGACCCAAAAGAAACTTGGGCATTTATTACTTGGATCGTATTTGCAATTTATTTACATACTCGAACACATAGAAATTTGCGGGGTGCAAATTCTGCAATTGTAGCGTCTATAGGCTTTCTTATAATTTGGATATGCTATTTTGGGGTCAATCTATTAGGAATAGGGTTACATAGTTATGGTTCTTTTCCATCAACATTTAATTGAATTCAAGACAAGTTATTACAAATACAAGAGCGGGCGGCGCATTGTATGAACCAACATGCGGACCGTGTGAATCATCAATACAATATTTGATTCACATGGTTTTCTACCATATGTAGTTCAATTTCATTGTTTTTACTTAACTTAAGAGTTAATAGAAGAAAAAAAGAAGACTTTTTTTCATTGTCCAAGAATGGTTTTAAAAACAAACATAGGTTTTTTTATTTCAGTCATCCAAATTATCTATAAAAAAAATTAGATAGAATAACTTCGACCTTGTCAATTGCTAATGAAAGAACGAAATTGGGGTATATACCAATACCGATTACAGGTAAAAAGATGGAGATCAAAAGAAATAATTCTCGGGGTCCAGAATCAAAAAAAGAATCCTTCGGGGCATTAAATAGCTTGTATCCATAGAACATCTGGCGTGACATAGATAATGAATAAATAGGAGTTAATATCATTCCAATTGCCATTACAAAAGTAATTAGTAGTTTTGGAATTAAAAGATATTTTTGGCCGGTAATTATTCCAAAAAATACTATCAATTCGGCAACAAAACCACTCATACCTGGTAATGCAAGGGAAGCCATCGAAAAACTACTGAACATCGTGAACATTTTTGGCATTGGAATAGCTATTCCGTCCATTTCGTCAAGATAAACAAGGCGGATTCTATCATAAGTCGTTCCCGCCAAGAAAAAAAGTGCAGCACCAATAAATCCATGAGAGATTATTTGTAAAAAGGCTCCATTAAGTCCCGTATCGGTTAGAGAACTAATTTCTATAATTATGAAACCCATATGAGAGACAGAGGAATAGGCTATTATTTTTTTTAAATTTCGTTGGCCAAGAGATGTTGAAGCTGCATAGATTATTTGTATTGTACCTATTATCATCAACCAAGGAGAAAATATAGAATGGGCATGAGGTAATAATTCCATATTGATTCTAATTAATCCATACGCTCCCATTTTTAATAAGATTCCAGCTAGAAGCATACAAGTACTGTAATGTGCTTCTCCATGGGTATCTGGTAACCATGTGTGTAGGGGTATAATGGGCAATTTGACAGCAAAAGCAATAAAAAATCCAATATAGAAGATTATTTCTAAAACCACAGGATATGACTGATTAACTGATGTTTCAAAATTTAATGTTGGTTCATTAGAACCATATAAAGCAACACCCAAAACTCCCATTAAGAGAAAAACAGAACCACCCGCCGTGTACAAAATAAATTTTGTAGCTGAGTATAGACGTTTCTTTCCTCCCCACATGGCTAGAAGTAGATAAACAGGAATTAATTCTAACTCCCACATGATGAAAAAAAGTAAAAGGTCCCGAGACAAAAATGATCCAATTTGGCCACTGTACATTGCTAATATGAGAAAATGGAATAATCGAGAATCTCGAGTAACTGGCCAAGCCGCCAAAGTCGCTAAGGTAGTGATAAATCCTGTTAATAAAATGGGTCCTATAGAAAGTCCATCTATTCCTAATTTTCAATGGAAATCAAAAAAATCGATCCATTTATAATCCTCCACTAGTTGTATTAATGGATCATCCGATTGGAAATGATAACAAAATGCATAAGTCGTTAGAAGGAGTTCTAAAATATATATACATAGAGTATACCACCTAATTACCCGATTTCCTTTATGGGAAAGAAAGAAAATTAAAGAACCCGCAAATATCGGAAAAACAACAATTATTGTTAACCAAGGAAAATAATTCGTAGTAAAGACAAGATACACTTTGACCAAAATAACCCGTGCTCAAAATATTTTTATTTTCGAGCACAGGTTTGTCGGTAAAAAAAATTAAATGGATTCGAGTTGAATTTTCTCGAACGTATCAATAAGCTAGACCCATACTGCAAGTTGTTTCATGCCGTAAATAAACTCGGACACTCAAGAAATCTGTTGGACAACCGGATTCACATCTCTTACAACCAACACAGTCCTCTGTTCGTGGAGCAGAAGCAATTTGTTTAGCCTTACAACCGTCCCAAGGTATCATTTCTAATACATAGGTGGGGCAGGCTCGAACACATTGAGTATATCCTATACACGTCTCATAAATCTTTACTGAATGTGACATTGGGTCTATACGTTTTTGAATGTTATAAATTTTCGATCTAGTAAACTTAGAAACGAATCATATATTTAGATACCAGACGAATCAATGAGTTATCATAATTTTCTAATCAACCCCCTTCGGGATTGGTTTATGAAATATGAGAGAGGCCAAAATACTTTGATTTCTTATGTTTTACAAACAAGATCATACCTTACGTAGCAAACATGCTAATTAAAATCGATTTATCCATATTAGAATCTAGATGATTAATACTAATTATTCAACAAATTTGATTGGTTGATACGAGTTGATTTTCTGTTACGGTAAATTGATGAAACAATAGCCAGTCCAATGGCTGCTTCAACAGCTGCAATAGCTATAACAAAAATTGAGAAAATGTCTCCTTTTAATTGACGATTATCAAAAAAATCAGAAAATGTTACAAAATTTATATTAACCACATTCAATATAAGTTCAAGACACATAAAGGCTCTAACCATATTTCGACTTGTGATCAATCCATAGATACCGATAAAAAATAAATAGGCACTCAAAACAAGTACATGCTCGAGAATCATTAAACAACTCCTTATCAATCTCGACTCCTTTCAATATGAACAACAATTCAAGCAATTTAATTGACTAGTATATAACAAGTATGGAACAACGAAATATATTGGTACTAGATTGACCTAAAGTCTTTTTATTTATACAGCTGAAATTCAAATATAATTGAAGGAAAATGAATGTGATAAGACAGAACAAAATTTTATTTGAATTCCAAGTTTTAATAGAAAATTTTTATTGCCGAGCTACAACAATTGCACCTATTAAAGCAACAAAAAGGATTATTGAAACAAGTTCAAATGGAAGAAAAAAATCTGTTGAATAATGAATTCCAATTTGTTGACTATTACTTACAAAATCTTGCTCTATAATCTGGTTTGATCTTGTAGTCCAAATAATACCGTACCATGACGTATCTGAAATAGTAGATATTAGTGAAATAAAAAGACTTATACAAACCATCGAACTAATTCCATCTCCTACGGTCCAAAGATGAAAATCTTTGTAATATTCTGAACCATTCATGAACATCACAGCAAAAATGATTAAAACATTTATAGCTCCTACTTAAATAAGTAGCTGCGCAGCAGCTACAAAATAGGAGTTAGATAGAATATAGAATAACGATGTACAAAAAAGAACCAACCCCAAGGAAAAGGCAGAATAAATTGGATTGGGAAGTAATACCACTCCTAGACCCCCTAATATAAGACCCGATCCTAGAAAGACTAAAAGAAAATCATGTATTGGTTCAGATAAATTTATTTTTTATAAAAAATCAAAAACGAAGAATTTCATGACTTTATTGACCTGACCAGGAAAAAAGAAGTTTTTCTATTTTTTATGATACTTTTAAATTGTTAATTGAATGAAATTGTAATGGGTATGAATTGACGTAGATGTTTTTATTTTATTGAACCACTATCAATTCTGTATTCGTCGAAAGAGTAGTTTAAACCTATCTATTTTTGATATCATTTATCTACTTTAAAACCATTACTATTATAATATAGAAATCCGTTTTGTTTTCAATCTAAATTAAGCTAGGAGTCTCATTAAGCAACCACTAGTTTGAATTGACCAAGCAAAAATCTCATTCTTTTAGATACGAACTAAGCCTTCGTAATTCATAATTTTTTTCGAATCAAATTAGGGATTTATTCATTGTTTATTTGAAGTAAATTCGAAATTGTTCGAATTGTGTAATCATCAATTACTGACATTGGTAAGCAACCCAAAGCGATTTGATTATAATTCAATTCGTGACGATCATAAGTAGAAAGTTCATATTCTTCGATCATTGATAAATAATTTGTTGGGCAATACTCAACGCAATTACCACAAAATATATAGATTCCAAAATCAATACTGTAATTAAGCAATCGTTTCTTTCGAATATCAGTTTCCAACTTCCAATCAACAACGGGTAAATCTATAGGACATACACGCACACATACTTCACAAGCAATGCATTTATCAAATTCAAAGTGTATTCAGCCTCGGAAACGTTCCGGTGTGATCAATTTTTCATAGGGGTATTGCATAGTTACAGGTAAACGATTTGCGTGGGACAGGGTAATCATGAAACCTTGGCCAATGTATCTGGCGGCTCGTATTATTTGTTGACCATAATTTATGAATTCAGTTATCATAGAGAGCATATTTAGAATATCTATAAAAAAGATTTTATGCTTGTTTCTTTCTCTTGTTTGAGACAAGTCGTGAATCTAGAATATTGTGGTCTTTTACAGTGAAAGAAGTTGGGATGAGGTTGTCAATAATAGATTACCTAGAGAAATAGGTAAAAGAAATTTCCACCCAAGATTTAATAGTTGGTCCATTCTCAGCCTCGGTAAAGTCCATCTTGTTGCAATAGGAATGAACAAACACAAATAAGTTTTGGCTAATGTGATAAAGATACCAATTAGTGTTCCAAAGACTTTACCCCTTTTAGTTATGCCAAATAGCTCAGGAACAAATATGTACGGAATAGAAAGATTCCAACCTCCCAAGTAAAGAACTGTTACAAATAATGAAGAAACTAGTAGATTTAGATATGAAGCAATGTAAAATAAACCAAATTTGATACCTGAATATTCGGTTTGATACCCTGCTACTAATTCTTCTTCTGCTTTTGGTAAATCAAAAGGTAATCTTTCACACTTGGCTAGAGAAAAAATTAGAAAAACGATAAACCCGATGGGTTCACGCCACAAATTCCACCCCCAAAAACCATATTTTGACTGCGCTTCCACTATATCAACTGTACTTGAACTATTAGATAATCATAGTCGATGATAACATCATTGTGCCCATCGCTATTACAGAACCGTACGTGAGATTTTCACCTCATACGGCTCCTCAGAGGTCACAAATAAATCTAAGGGCCCTTTCCTACTCTTTATCTTGATATGTTTGTTAGATAGAGTCAAAATCTATCCTAAGGTCCTAAATTAGACCAATGGAATCCTGTCTGCTATATTTAAAACTAATAAATAAGTGCTTCTGAATTGATCTCATATTTTAAGAATTTTAATTTTTCTTTGTTGATTAATAACCTTATCATTAAATAAAATGCGCTTTATAGCAATATCCTATATACATTTCAACTTCAAATTTTCAATTACGAAAAAAATTAGAGAGTCCATTAGTTCATGAATCATGACAAAAATTTTCTCTCTCTAAATCGAAATCAAAATTTAACTATAGGAAAGAAAGAATAAAAAAAAAGACATCCCCCTTTTTAATTTTGCAATTTGATTCTTTTCTTTCTATTTCGATTTATTTTATTTCATTCCTATTCTCCTTTCTCAGAAAAAGGGCCTTTCTTTAACCAAAGTAAAAGATTACTTCGTTCTTGATAGTTATTTACTTACTAAGTGGATAGGAACATACTCTGGATCAGAATCATGGGGAGTACTTCTTGATCATTTCTACGAACGCAAAGCCCCAATTCGAATTCCTTTTATGTACAAAAATATCCTCTTGGATAACTTCCATAATCTCAATTACTAATCCTTTGTGTATCTTGGTCTTCCTAACCATCCACTCATTTTTGCTTTCAACCTCTCGTTGTGGAAATCCATCTATGGTAATAGACAGTAAAACCCCCATAAAGTTGATACGGTTGATCTTTTGAACCCGCTTCAAGCTATCATGACAATTCCTCAATCTTGGGGTAAATAATCTCTCTTGTGTATGTTTACTTTTATCACCATTTGATTCTTGTACATAGGAAATGAGACTCAACCTTTTTACTGCAAATTTAGAAGCCGTTTTCTTTCACTCATATAACTGTCTGGTTTAGTTCATCAACTCAAATGCTGAAGAAAAATTAAAATATATATAGTCAATCAAATCTTTTTATCCTTGTTTCTAGAGTTTCTAGAAAGAAAAGAATTTGGAGAAATTTTAGGTCTCACCGAATCACACGTAGAGATATTGATAACACACATAGAGCTAATGGTATTTCATAACTAATTGATTGGGCAGCTGCCCGTAAACCACCTAAAAAGGAATATTTATTATTTGATCCATATCCCGACATAAGAAGTCCAACGGGAGCAATACTTGAAATGGAAATCCATAAAAAAACACCAATACTAAGATCGGCTAGAACAAGGTGATCGCCAAAAGGAATTACTGAATAACTTAGAAAGATAGATATTACTGCTATGGATGGTCCGATACTGAATAAACGAGTATCTCCTGTAGATGGAATAAGGTTCTCTTTCAAAAGTAGTTTTGTCCCATCTGCTAAAGCTTTAAGAATTCCTAAAGGGCTGGCATATTCAGGTCCGATACGTTGTTGTATTCCCGCAGATATTTCTCTCTCTAACCAAACAATTACTAGTACACCTATTGTGATTCCTAACACAAGAGTCAAAATAGGGACAAGCATCCATATGATCCCATAGGCTTCTTTTAAGGATTCCAATTTGGAAAAAGAATTGATAGTCTCTATTTCTGTTGTATCAATTATCATTTCAACGATCAACTTCTCCCATAATGATATCTATACTACCTAGTATTGTCATAATATCAGCCAATTTCATTCTTTTAACTAACTGAGGAAGAATTTGCAAATTGATAAAACCTGGTGGGCGAATTTTCCATCTCCAAGGAAAAACGCTCTGATCTCCTATGATAAAAATTCCCAATTCTCCTTTTGGGGCTTCAACTCTCACATAAAGTTCTTGTTTCGACAATTCAAAAGTTGGAGAAGGTTTTTTACTAATAAACCGATATTCAAAATCATTCCATTCAGGATCTTTTAATCTGTCAAAACGTCGGATTTCTAAATTTTCGTAAGGCCCTCCTACAATTCCTTCCAGAGCCTGTTGAATAATCTTTATGGATTTTGTCATTTCACCGATTCGTACTAAATAACGAGCTAATGAATCCCCTTTTCTTTGCCATTGAACTTGCAATCAAATTCATCGTAAGACTCATAATGATCAACTTTACGAAGATCCGATTCTATTCCGTAAGCTCGTAGCATTGGTCCCGATAAACCCCAATTTAATGCCTCGTCTTGCCCAATAATGCCTATGCCTTCAACTCGTTCTAAAAAAATAGGATTCCGGGTAATAAGTTTTTGATACTCAGCAACCCCTGTTAAAAAATAATCGCAAAAATCCAAACATTTATCTACCCAGCCATAGGGTAGATCGGCAGCCACTCCTCCAATACGAAAATAATTATGCATCATTCGCATACCGGTATTAGCTTCGAATAGGTCATATATCAATTCTCTTTCTCAAAAAATATGGAAGAAAGGGGTCTGCGCACCAATATCCTCCATAAAAGGACCGAGCCATAACAAATGAGAAGCGATCCGACTCAACTCCAACATAATGACTCAGATATAGCTAGCCCTTTTAGGTACTTGAATATTGCCTAATTGTTCGGGTCCATTTATGGTTATTGCTTCTGTGAACATAGTAGCTAAATAATCCCAACGTGTTACATAAGGTAAATATTGTATAATTGTTCAGTTTTCTGCAATTTTCTCCATCCCTCTATGTAAATAACCCAATATTGGTTCGCAGTCGACAACATCTTCACCATCTAGAGTAACGATGAGTCGAAGAACACCGTGCATTGATGGGTGCTGGGGCCCCATATTGACTATCATGAGGTATTTTCTTGTAGTTGGTGCAGTCATAAGGTTTTTAACGATTCATTCTTCCATGAATTACTGAAAGTGAAAAGAAGTTCATCAAAATTTAATCGAAACATATAAGTGAAAACGAAATGACTCTTCAAATTTATCAAATTAACGAGTTTTTGTCTCTCGAATGTCCAACTGATTAATTAATTCTTTATAATGTACTCTATTTTTTTTTGCCAAATAAGCTAGCAGTCGTTGACGTTTTCCCAAAATTTTCTTCAAACCTCTCTGAGATAAATAGTCTTTTTTGTGCAATTCTAAATGTGAAGTAAGTCTCCGTATCTTATTGGTGAAATTGAATACTTGAAATTCAACAGATCCTCTCTTTTCTTCTTGAGAAATAACTGAAATGACAGAATTTTTTACCATAAATGAATTTCCCCTTTCTTTATTTTACAGATATGGATTTTATCAAATTTTATCGATCAGTAATTATAATGCCAGTAATTTGAACGTGGTATATAGACTTAATTTCTTTATGAACCCCTAATTTTATCAATTCCAATAAATTAATCAAATTAAAAATTTGATTCAGATAGGAATCCAAAAAGAAAAAGTTGGTAGGTACGTTTTTTTCATTCACAAAAGCGAATAATTTAAACCTAAAATCCGAAAATGAAGAATATTCCGTTGATTCATTTCTAGATCTAATCGATACCTTAGTGATTTAGTATCGTCTACTTGAATTAGAATTGAATGAGATGTAAGACAAGGCATGTGTGCATTTGTTTTCTTTCAGATACTCTATACGAGACAGGGTATATAGTAATATCAATTAATTTTCAATCGTGGATACATATGTATCCTTAAGATACTGAAACGGCTACCATTGTTGGTATCAAACCAATAACGATTCATACAAGCTAAATCTTCTAATCGATAATTGGAAATGGAGCTAGCACTGATTTCTGGTTCCACCCCTGGCTCTCTGATATTCTACCCGCAGTAAGTTCATAGGCTAAAACATTGAAGCAGAACGTAACCTTAGCCCAGAACTCGATCTACGGCCCCCTCAAGGTTAGGGGCACTCCGGAGTATGAACACACGACAGCTCACGTTTAGGCCAAAGAAAGAACTTTAATTTAATTAATTCATTTTTATCTTTATAAAGAGGTTTCCTTTCATCCAAAAATTTACTCCAGTTTTTTACATTAGTTTCATTGGAAAATACTGAATTTCTATCGACGCCATTCCAATTCAAAGAATTAAAAAACCTTCGAATTCTCAATTCTCTACGACGTCTAGACCATAAAATATTTTCAGGAACAAGCAAATCAAAATGATTTTTATCAACATATCTTTGGTCTCGGTATCTTTGATTAGTTTGGTGTTTACTTTTATGAACCAATGAAATACCTACGGTTTGATACATAATAAATTGTCCATTATTTTTTACAGACAATCGAATAGGTTCAATAATCAATAACCCCTTCTTCATCAATTCTGTAAGAGGTAAATTCGCCTGAATCAGCATTATATCCAAACTCATTTCTCTCCTTTGAATTGACGATATAGCAATTTTGTTTGGGTTTATCAGTCGAAGCAGGAGACAATATACCTTTACATTTTCGATTATTCTTTGATTCAAAGAATCATTCCATCTCAATTGAAAAAGCAAATAACGTTTCAAGAACAAATCTAGTTCTGCTTCCGTGTTGGTTTTGCATTGTTTTTTATTTTTACCCTTCTTTGTGTTTGATTCCGTGTAATCTTTTTCAAGATCGTTTTGATGTTTTGAGAAAACAGGGCCCAGATTTCCTTTGTTTTCTATTTCTGATCCACGCTCTCTTTTTCCTTGACTTGCGGGTTCTTTTGCTTCTTGAATTCGATTCTTTATTTTTTTATTTGATGGTATAAAAAAGTTTTTTTTTGTTTTTATTGATATTTAGATTTTTACCAACATATTCATTTGTATTCAAATTTAAAAGAAGTAATTTGCTTGGTATAATCCATGGTTTTATTTTATATACATTATAAAGTAGTACAAATTCTGGGAAGAACCAAAATTCCATATCCAATATGGGACGATTAAATATTTTTTCACTCATTCCCATCCAATCAAAAAAGTCTTTTTTCGATTTTTTTTTTAGTTTTTTCTGGATTTTGATGAGTTGTAAGTTAAAAAAAGTCCTTTTTTATTAATTATTTCATAATTATTAATACCAATTTTAGTATTTCGATTACTGTTGGTATCGATCTTAACCCAGGCCTCAATATCTCCTTTTTGTCTAACAGAAAAATGGATAATTTTTCAATCAAAATATTTTCTATTTTTTCTATCGAGATTTCTTTCTATATGTAGATGTAGAAGATTGCCTTTTATTAGATAATTATTGATATGAAGATTGTCAGGCATATCAAAAGGGTTGTGTTTGGGCTTGTTGAAATTATAAGAAATTTCGAAGTTCTTATTTACTTGAAAGAGTAATCTAGAAATAAATGAGTAACTTTTATTTTCATAATTAATCGATTTATATGATAAAAGATCATATCTATAACATTTTTTAAAATTATCTTTTTGGTTTGATAATGAATAGAGTTCAGAATCATTTTCTTTTTTGTAATGAATTAATTGGTCTTTTTCATATGAATTCCATTTGTTTAAGTTTCTATTTTTATTTTGAGCCATACAACTTTGATTAACCCTAGTTCTCCATTTTTTTGGCATTAATCTAGACCATCTAATCTTAGATAAATCGTATTGATAATGTCGTCTTAACCAGTTTTTCCATTGATTGATTCTATAACTCTGAGGTTTTTTATGTTTTAATTCAGAATGAAATATTCCTAGTGTTCTAAAATAGTCCTTTATTTTAGTCTTAAGGAAAAAAGACGTTTTGTTATATTGAAGAACAGATTTAAATTTAGACAAATTAATAACTTGGGTTTGTGATAATTTGTAAAATACATATGCTTGTGACAAGTAGGATAAATCAAAAAAACTATGTGAATTTGTCTTACTAATATTATAAATATTATAAAGTGACTTTTTTATAGTCGAAATAAAGATAAAGTTAATTTTGTTTTTATTATTAATTTTTTCTTGATTTATTTCATTATTGGAAATGTATTTCTCAATCAATTTCTTTGTTGATTTAAGACGGAGTTGTGTATTAATTCTTGTAATATTAATGATAGATAAAAATAGATCGACGTATAATCTTTGAATGAATAATTTTCTAAAATAATGGAATTGACATATTAATCGAGTATTTCTTTTTTTTAATATTTAGAAAATATTTTTTGGCGATTTAGGACTAATGTCTATTTCTGGAGTTAATTTCTTTTTCTCTTTTGTAATTCTTTCTATTTGATTTTTTATTGTACTTGTTCTATTAGTCAAATCCTTCATTTTGGTTTCTATCAGTGAAGAATTTGGCCAATTTCCAGATTCAATTTGACTAAATGATTCATTAATTATTTGATTACTAATTATATAATCTTTTTCTTTTTTCGTTTCATTCGATTCAGATATTTCTTTGAATCTAAATAATACAATTGGATTTATGTTTGAAAGTTCTTTTTTTTATTTTCTTTAGAAATAGAATATTTTTTATAAGCCATTTTTTGGTTTCTTTTGAAACTCTTCGAAATAATTTTGTTTTTCCTTTTAAAACTTTTCGAGTTATATTTATAAAAGTTATAAAATATTTCTTTTTAAATTTTCAATTTTTTTTTCTAGTTCCTTAAAAATGGGCTCAAAAAAGGAAGGGCGCTTTCGGGGAGAACCAAAGGGAAGTTCAACTTCCATTCCCAAAACTGTTAAAAAACAAAAATCATCTTTTTGTTTTTTCTTTTTCATCAGCTCTACACGGGAGGGGTGCAGTTTAGATATATGCCAAGGTTTCAGACAAAAAGGAAATAAAATTTTGATCTGAATCCCATCGCTCAACCAATTTTGTGGAAATTCTATTTCTGATAATTGAACACCATTATAAGTACATTTAATATGCATTTCTCTATTCCATTCCTGCAAATCCTC